>JAYXIM010017186.1:0-280578 GCA_037575425.1 Anastrepha fraterculus
GCACATACAGGCATTTGAAAGATCTACGGGGACAAAAGTCCATTTAACAAAACAATAAATACACTTACAAAAATGACTTATGAGGTACCTGACCCTTCCGAGAACAAAAGCCAGCCCCTCCCGCGAACCCTACAAGCATTTGACATACGATAACGGCAGTCGGAATTCGATCGTATCACCTCGTGTACGTTATCTGTTCTCGGCACTCTTGCAAAACCCAAACTTTAAAAGTGAAATTTTATGTTTTTGTATTCAACAGTGGAGTAAAGAGTTATGGATTCTGAAGCATCAGGTTAGTAATGAATGAAATCAATTGGAATCTTTATAATTTTCAAGTATTAAAGTTAACTTTTCAACCCTATAAGTACACACCTTCTCAAACTACTTTTTTTTCCTTAAAATAATATTTGTTAGTCAATAAGTAATACTATCGAGATAGATCCGGTTAAGATTCGATTGTAATTGTTTAGTATGTACCTTGTTTTGACAATTCATGAAAGAATTTGATCCGGATAAGTCCGGATAAACGGTATTTTAGTACTTTGAATGTTGTTGGTAAAATTTTATGAAAAAGGTCTTTTCCATTACAAGGGATTAAGCGAAATATTTATTTGTTGTAGGTTCAATGGAAACATCGGGAATGAGGATTGTGACTAGAAAATACTTGTTTGACCTCATGAACAATGAAAATTTACCCAACATAGAGGCAAGGCTAAATTTCTTGAAAGATCAGTTTATGTCTATTAAAGGATTCTCTGACAATCAAATTGAGACGTTGAAAAGCAATTTTGCACATTTCAAATCAGAATTTAAAAATGTATGGACTAAAGCTCATTATAAAGAAGTGGTATTCCTAAAAAGTAATGAATCTTGGCTGAACGGAACCTTCGCCATTCCCGTTGTTACTGACAGTCCTTCAAATCGAACAGGACGACCGAGTAAATCTTTTGGAGATCTGAGCGAAAGAAGTAAAAGAAGAAAAACTGAGGAAATGTTAATAGATATGCCAAAGGGGAATTTCGGTAATACCAATGACGGTAACACAAGCCGAAGATTTTTCGACAATCCTCAATTAGCATCCGATATAACAGGCATCAGCTACGAATTAATATATAGACTGAAAGTTATTCTAGAAACAATTTCTAGTGGTCATAAAATTAATCCTGAAAAATATGATATTTATGCAACAGAAACTGCTCGATTATATGTGGATCTTTATCCGTGGCATCCCATGACACCCACAATGCACAAAATACTTATTTATGGAGCTGTTATAATAAAGAGTGCTTTGTTACCAATTGGCCAGCTCTCTGAAGAGGCTGCAGAAGCCCGAATTAAGCATTTCCGCTCTTACCGGCTAGATTTTGCCCGAAAATTTACTAGAGAAAATTGCAACAGGGATATTTTTAACCGCCTCCTCTTAAGTTGGGACCCCTTAATGAGCTCTAGGAGGCAAATAAAAAGAAGAAAGTCCCAATCATTTCTGTCAGAAACATTGGAAATGCTCATGCCTGCCGATCCAAACCTAGAATTTTCTTCACGTAGCGATGAAGAAAATCTAGATAATACCATTTGATTGGATGCTTTTTTTAATTGTTTATATTTTTTTATGTTTGATCTTGTAAATCTTTCTTCATTCTCATATTATATTTCATTTAATAAATGTTTAAGTTCATTATTTTAGTTGGTTTTATTCAGAAACATCCATTAGCACACGTTAAACCCAAAAAATACTTTTGGCCCCTTAGATTGTTCAAATACCCCTATGTGCGGCGGCCGCCTTGTCGAGAATTACAGCTAAATATTTGGCGCTATCTCCTACTTCTAGCCTTACACCATTTCATGTTGGCTTCTCAAATTATGGAATTTTGTTTTTCCTCGAAAACAGCACTAATTCTGTTTTCTGAGGGTTCACAGCCTAACCGCTAATTAGAGTCCTTCTAGACAGTTTATTCAGAGCGGCCTGCATTAGATCGCTTAGAGTTGAAAGATATTTCAAAATAAAATAGAAATTGTTTTGATAGCTTCTATAAATTGGTTGTTATAACGATTTTCGCCCGACCAATAATTTTCTTGTATATTTTTTAATAATAAAAATTTAAACAAATTATATTGCAAAATACCAAAAAATCGAATCGGGTTACAGGATTCATCGAAGCCTGGGCCGGACAACAGATTTAGTACTTATAAATTTAATGTATCTTTTCTCTTAACACTATTTGGTTTATTTGTCGAAATTAGGTATGTTAAGGGATCATTGAACAAAATTAAAATATCAAATAAATATTCCATAGTATATTTCCACATTCTTCTGTTCTTTTTTTCTTATATCTCTTAAACAGGGTTTAGAATTTTGCCCTACCACTATTTTTTTAAGAGGGTTTCATTTTCACTAAATCTTCAGTTTTTGAGTGTTTTAACTATTCGCTTATTGCATTAATTATTTAGTGTATCTACCCTCCTCTTAAAATCCTTATATCTACTTTACAGTACTTCCTCTAAGAGTATTCATATTGGACGTACTGCAATATTCGATATGTCTTTACCATGACTGAAAATTTTGTGAATGATGGAGTACCATGGATAGAAATCCATTACGAAACCGCACACTTTCGAAATGCTTCCGAATAGACGGAGAAGTCGCAGCACCTAGTTGGGTGTCTGTCGTGTCTTTTGTCTTTAACATCAAAAATGCCTGAACGGAACCGACGAAATCAAAATTGCACGTAAATTGCACTCGCTTGCATTTTCGCCGTTATCAAAGGAAAACTAAAAGAGTATTTAATTTTCTCTTTGTTGATTTCCTTTGTTAACACCCTGTAACTGAATGGAATAAACAAACAACAGCAGAAGAACTTTTTTAGTGTGAAATATCACCTTGACAACGAGTATAAACTTAAAATTATTTGATCGATACTTTCCGAGATATCGATCATTACGGCCATCTACCCAGGAAATACTGAATTTCTTTTGCCCCAAGCTAATATATACAGGTTTGCCAATATTCGACGGACCCATCTGGCAACCCTGTATCTTTTGACGGAGACGTCAGATCGCTTAATGACATACCGCGTGGGAAGCGTCAGTCCAAGCAGATTTTTACCATGGAACAGTACACGCCACGCGAGCGCTCCCAAATTGTTAAAATTTACATTCAACAAAAGAAGTCAATTGTGAAAACTCAACGTGCGTATAAAAAATTAAATAATGTAAAAAGTGCGCCTTCTAAGAACACCATTAAACGTTTGTACGAAAGGTTTTCGACTGGACTTTCTAATCCAAAGAAGCCAAATCAAAACCGACCAAGGCGTCGCCAAGGACATCCCAAAATCGCCGTTCTCAGCAGTTGGGCATTGTTCGGTCCGCTTTACAACGAATTATCCGCATTGATTTGCATTTATTCCCGTATAAAGCTCAATTGACGCAAATATTGTTGCCTGCGGACAAGCCTCGTCGATTGGAATGGGCTCAAAGAGTCACCGAAATCCGTCGGGTCCGTCGAACATGGACAACCCTGTAAATGGGGCTTAAAAACTTTTTGGGTTTGCCATTGCCTGCCGAGAGGCGATCGTTTATACAATTTTGGTATTTCATGCCACGTTCAGAATCCGAGCACTACCGAATGGGAATCACATAGCAACCCATTCGGCTACGGCGCACACTGGGGATTTTGCGGAAAAAAGTCAAATTTGCAACATACCACCTACGCAATGTTTAATGATATTTCTAAATTCCAGAATAGAACCAACAATAAAATCAAAAATAATTACTAAACTCCGACTTACAGTTTCTTTTTATAGATATGTCAAAAGTATAATTTTTTTATGGTATTGAACTGACTAAGAAAAACTTCAAAGCCCAAGGTGGTTTTTTGTTCCTTTTGCTTGAGCCGACTTCGAATTTTTTATTTTTCATTTAGGGTACGATATTTTTATATATTTTAGCCGGAAGAACAAAGGCTGTGAAGCATTTGATTATTTATTTATAATTAATTTTACGAAAAAAAAAAAAAATCATATTCCTTCATATTGTTGGATCTGCAAGTTGAGCTACATTTACCCACGGTCAGAAACTAGTATCAACGTGTTGCTTAATAGCGTCTCTTTCAGTTTTAATCAATTGCAGGTGCCACCAGGCGCCACTGATTATTTTTTGGCAATGATAATAACTAAACGCTTTCTAGTGTGTGCATAATGATAACGAAACACTTTTAATTTTGTTTTGACATTTTGAGGGTAATTCAGAATTATGAACTTGCATGTATCCTGTGCGTAAATATTTGCTGGATTATATTAATTAAAAAAAAAAAAAAAAAAAAAAATTTATGAAAAAAAATTTATGAAAAAAAAAATTTTTTTTTAAATAGTTTTTAAGCATGTTCTTTTCATACCCAAATATATACAACTTCGTTAGTAGTAAAAATGTAAATATTTTTTGGGATGTATACTTTTTTCCGCATCTCTGTACAAAAATCCCCAGTGTGCGGCGGCCGCTAGTCAGTTCTAGTCCATTGAAATCACAAAAATTGGTCCAAAATGTTATTTTAAATCACAAAACACCAACAATTCAAACTTTCAAGTTCTGGCGCAAATTTAAAAGTGAAAACAACATCGCGCTTGGTATTGTGCCAAATAAATTCCTTTCCCTCCAAACACTTCAGTTTCACTTTTCTAGTTTTTATTGTTTGCTCTTAATTGATTTGAAATCAGTGATATTAAGTAATTTATTTATTAAGTATTTACTAGAACTTGGAAATAATACACAGCGCGGCGCCCGAAGGTGGTGGCACAATTCGGAAGTTGAAGTGGAATATAAATAGCAGAGAAGTGCTGAAGTTGCATACCCTACCTAATTCATCTAAATTATAAAAATGTTCTACAAGTAAAGCATAGCACAGATTTTTTTTAAATATTTTATTACGCTGATCTTCATATGGATTATCAGCAATATTTGCGTGATTGTGTATGTGTGCCTGTATATAATAAGTACGAACTTATTAACCTAATTTAAATGTGTAAATAATAAAAACGAAAATATTTTTCCAAAAAATCAACAGCAACAAAATAAAAATTAGATCACTAACAGGTTGAAGTAATCAACCTCTAGCAGATTAACGAAACGAGAGCTGTTAAGGTATATTTTATTGCACTAATTGTACTAAAATACTTGTTTCACAACGATACTTAATAATCAAACAGGCACGAAAACCTGCAAAAAATACGCAAACTTAAAGACACATCGCCGAACTTGAAATTTTCAATGATCAAATTTGCACATACATATGTGTATGTATGTATGTCTGTATGCATGTGTTTATCTTTGGAAACGTTGATAGGAGGGTATGCGTGACCGACAAACTTCGAATAAGCAGTGAGAGCAGATGTACTATTACTTATGTATATATGGTTCTGCTCTGGAGTCGGCATCTCACAAATGCATCATCGAATTTAAGTACGGTAATTACTACACTAGGTGTGACTATGTAGTAACAAGACTGACGTTGTAAACCATTTTATTTTGATTTCATACAAATTTGCTTGTTAACAATCACGTCAAATGGACGGAAGACGAACCGCTTAGGATTTGGCGAAGAAGACGGGCAATCTAAGCGGCCTGCCGCATATAAACAAAAAAAAGTTTTCTTGTCTTGAAAACAAATATTATATTTCGTTATATATAAAGAGGTTTTTATTAGTTGTGAAATATATTACAAAAATTAGTTAGTAAAAATTTAAGCTATTGAAATAATAATAACAATTTTAAAGTTTTCAAAGGGAAAGCGGAATTTAAAAGAATTTATGGTAGTTGTACATGATGAGTGCGACCACAACTTCGAGTTCGGGCCACATATGGATTTTTCAGAACAAATTTTGGATTTCGACTTGCTTCTAAACTTGGTTTCTGTTTACTTAATTAATTTAAATTCCATTCATTTTTTGTACTCTTAATTTGATATAATCTTGAAATCCAACGGAGAATCTCTCTTACCAACAACTGCTACTTTGGACTAAGTAGGCCATTGAGTAGTTAATTCCTCTCTCGACCACCAAAACTAATACTATATAAGGTTCCCATCATGCCCGCAGAAGCTTAGACGATGACAACATCCGATGAGATGTCCCTTGGAATGTTTGCGAGTAATCATGTTGGCGAGTATCGCAGACGATGAAAAATGAGCTGTATGAACTTTACTACGACATAAACGTAGCGCAGCGAATAAAGATCCAGCGGCTTCGTTGACTGGATCATGTCGTTCAAATGGATGCAAACGCTCCGGCTCTGAAAGTATCGAAGGTAGCAGAGGAAGAGGAAGGACTCCTCTGCGTTGGAAAGATCAGGTGGAGAAGGACTTGGCTTCACTTGGTATTTCTAACTGGCGCCAGTTAGCACGCGAAGGAACGGCTGATGTGTTTTGTTAAATTCGGCCATAATCCCGTAAACAGTTATCACGGCAATCAAGAAGAAGATCAGAATTTGATTTAATAAATAACACCACCGATAAAAATTTCTACGATACAAAATTGTTTTTCTTTCATTTGCACCGTACTTGCCGTACGGCAAAAGTAGAGAGTTACCAACTTTGTGCATGCCGGCATGGCATACAGCACGTACAACTACCTAAATACACAATCTATTGTCAGTCGAATTCGTTTCCGCAACGGACCCATTGTGAAGGGCCTGTAACACTCAGATGATGTACTCGGCTCGAAACCTCTCGACGAACAATGCGAAATTAGTCGTTGCATTGTCTTAATGCAGAACTCAAAACATGTTCTGTTACAATTCGGCTAGTGTTTTTCTTATTTTTAAACCGAGTAAAACAAGGACGTGTTTCATGCAAGGAGATTCGAACGTACGCACTTCCGAATGGTAGTCGCGCACCAAACCTCCGAGTGTATTTCTGTCCTGAAAAAGCTCCGCTCTATATGCCTTTCGGAGTCGGCTTAAATCTGTAGGTTTTTCCATTTGTGGAACAACATAAAGCCACACGCCACAAATAGGAGGAGGAGCTTGGCTAAATACCTAACAGAAGTGTATGCGCCAATTATTTATATATTTCTTTTATAGCAAGGACGCACATGCTGTAATTGAATAATTGTTTGCTTGACCTTCAGAAAGATACCAGTTGAAACCAGATTATCAATGTTGCGTTATTTTTTACTTGGAATTTACTTTTGCTTGCGTGAATTATCTTCAAAGTATTAGTGGCCTTCTTCAAAACGTTCAAACCACTCAAAACCACTTTTATGTTAAACCACATTTATATTAATATATTTTAAGACTCAGTAGCGGTTTTCTAAGTTTCATGTAAAATTTAACTGAATGTTACAAAAAAAAAAAAAAAAAACTTGGATGTGAGCGAAGGCTTTGGCCATAAACGAGAGGTACTGCATTCGAACAACTGGCACACGCGTACTTCTTCTCAGTCCCGTTTTTTAATAGCCGAACCTCGTACTACGTAAGAGAGTCGAACAGCAACGTCATCGAATTGGGGGTTTTCCAATTATACTGTTATTTTCAATTTAATTAGCATTCGGCAATTCGGCTTGAAGAAGTTTGGCAAATATGGGTAAACCCAATAATGACTACAATAAAAGTAAATCACACAAAAATTGCAAATATGTAGATATGTATGTACATAGATGCTGCTATAAATTTTGGAAGAGTATATGTGTTTAAATGTTGTATGAAGTAACGACTAAGCATTTATGATTTTTAAAACACTATGCTTTTAGACTTAAAAACCAAAATGCATTATCTGCTGCCGGTATCTGTTTAATATTATATAAACTTATAAATATGTAAATAAATATGAACTAATTAAATTTAATTGTTTTCACAATGCATAGGTACAATAAAGCCTCCTTACATTGTAATAAGTTGGCTAAGTAGCAGCAGTAATTAATTAATTAAGTAATAAGTAAATATGTATGTAAATACATTTGCTCACATGCGAATTATACGAATGAGAATTTATATATATTAATCGCCGTACCTGATATAGTCAAATATAAGTATGTAACTATATATTATTTATATTATCTGCATCAATTATATTATTTTCAAATAGCGAACACAAATCTTCACCAGGCACACTCAACGACTCAGCGGCTAAAATCAAACTGATTTCAATTCTTTGCGTATATTTCGGAAGTTTAAAAAATATTATCTCTTAGCCTTCTAAATGTTATATGTATGTATCTACTCAAATCTCAGCATCAGCCCAGCTCAGCGGCAGGTTTCAGTCGAGTCACATTTTTCTCTATTTGCTTTGATGAGTATAGTTTTAAAACGTGTTTTATAAACTTGAATCTGTGTACATCTTAAAGGGTGACATAGTGACGTAGGTTAGCAATTAATCGCATGCGAGTATGCAATTTTAGGCTTTAACACAACAGACCGCAAAATCTTCACTTAACATACAGTATTTATTAATCGGCCGACGTAACCGAATAGGTTGGTGCGTGACTACCATTCGGAATTCACAAAGAGAACGTAGGTTCGAATCTCGGTGAAACATCAAAATTAAGAAAAACATTTTTCTAATAGCGGTCGCCCCTCGGCAGGCAATGGCAAACCTCCGAGTGTATTTCTGCCATGAAAAAGCTCCTCATAAAAATATCTGCCGTTCGGAGTCGGATTGAAACTATAGGTCCGTTAATTTCTGGAACAACATCAAGACGCACACCACAAATAGGAGGAGGAGCGCGGCCGAACACCTAAAAAGGGTGTACGCGCCGATTTAAAAATCGCTCATTGCTCTGTGAAAATCGTATTCTGGGGATCAAAATAATAAACTTTGCCGAAGGAACCATACCTCTAAAACGAATTCTGATGTCCCCCAATCTGGGTCGAACGAAAAATCCCACTTTGACCCATTTAGAGTGCTCCAATCGAGTCCGAATGTATGACCGACCCCCACTAACTTTAGACGGCCGATCCACCCATGCCAGTGGCACACCCCCTGGAACTCCCCTAGGGCGTTCCCCATACAATCATTTCAAAATATCACCATTTTTGGCCTTTTAGATGAGAAAAGAAACTAAAAAGTTCGACCCAATTGGGGGACATCAGAATTCGTTTTAGAGGTATGGTTCCTTCGGCAAAGTTTATTATTTTGATCCCTAGAATATGATTTTCACAGAGCAATGGGCGATTTTTTTGCCTCCCCACAAATCGACCCGACCTAATATATATATATATATATATATATATATATATATTTATTAATTATAATAGCACTGCACAACAAAAATCAAATTTAAAGGTATTGGCGAGCACTTTAGCAGAATTTCGATACTTTTTTCAACGATTCAAAAAAAAAAAGACTTGTAATGATTTGGACTTCTTTAGGAAGTGTGTTAAAGTACGTTCACATATGCAGTGATTAGCAATACAGAAAAATTAATCTACTCGTTCACATGTGGCAAATTAGCTGGAAACTAACAATCAGCTGTCAAGACTGGAAACGCTTTCAACCACGACAGTCGGTTCTTCATAACCGCAAAGACCTGGATTTATATCCGGTCAATTACTGTCACTTCAGCATTCCCCGTATAGACGGAGAGCTGGCGGCCGCGGAGGTACTACGATAACACCTCCGGCTAGAATTTTGAGAAGTGGTTGGGAGAACCATGAAGCAGTGCCATTTGCAAGGATTTTGCTCAAAACCCCTGCAAAAAAGACGTCAGACAACTTAAAGTTGCAAAAAAAAGTTGCTAAAAAAATGTTCGTACCTCCGGCTGAAAATTTGTAGGCTTACTGTTTGAAGGTCACAAATGCTGTATATAAATCGTCAGACGTCTAGATTGCTGCAAAAGTAGTGTCAGACGACCCCAAATTTGTAAATTTTTTTCGAAAATTTTTTTTTTTTACCTCCGTCTGACGTTCTCACATACTATATTATAGTGGGCCCTATTTTAAGTGTATATTTAAATCGTCAGACGGAAATACCGCTGCTAAGTCATCCTACAATATCCGTGAAGTTCCGGTCTGCCTGAATTTTTTTTTTTTTCGGAATTTATTTTTGTTACCTCCGTCTGACATTTTTACATACTATTGAAAAAAGCATTTCAAGTACACATTTAAATTGTCAGACGAAAATACCGTTGCAAAATACTTATCTCAAGCTACATACAGTGCTACATATTCGTTTAAACGCATTGCATTTTTTTCGTTTACTTTAGAACTGTTTTAAGATCACAACAATAACAACAACAAATATTATTCCAAACTATTCGTTTAGGTAACAGTAAACCATCGTTGCATTTGTTTATTATCTATTGCTTTTTGTTGTAAAATAACGGGTATCTTTTTAAAATTGTGCTTAGAAATGCTACATATTCGTATAAACGCATAGTTTGTTAAAGAGTGCAGTAGTGAAATTAAAAGTGATTAACTTGTGAATATTGTTTGCAACTGAATATTTTGGTAAATTCTTACAATTTTTTTACACATTCATTCAAATTTCTTAGCTAAATTAAATTTTTTAACCTAATTTCTTCAGATTTTCTAAAATGCCTAAGGCAAAATACTTAAATGATGAGGAACACCCAGGAAGACCCAATTTATTTTTTATTTGCAATTCAAAAAATTTTTCGTAGCCTCATACTTTATTTTGTTTTTGTCACGCTGTGACAATTTTGTGTTGCCTTTTGTTGCTTTCTTTATTCCATAAATGTCTGCTTTCTTTAAGAAAGCACGCACAACTTCTTCCGATCTTCCAATTTTTTGTCCAATTTCACGATTGGAATAGCCCTCCTCATGATAAACACTGACCAATACCCGTTCCTCATCATTTAAGTATTTTGCCTTAGGCATTTTAGAAAATCTGAAGAAATTAGGTTAAAAAATTTAATTTAGCTAAGAAATTTGAATGAATGTGTAAAAAAATTGTAAGAATTTACCAAAATATTCAGTTGCAAACAATATTCACAAGTTAATCACTTTTAATTTCACTACTGCACTCTTTAACAAACTATGCGTTTATACGAATATGTAGCATTTCTAAGCACAATTTTAAAAAGATACCCGTTATTTTACAACAAAAAGCAATAGATAATAAACAAATGCAACGATGGTTTACTGTTACCTAAACGAATAGTTTGGAATAATATTTGTTGTTGTTATTGTTGTGATCTTAAAACAGTTCTAAAGTAAAGTATGTAGCTTGAGATAAGTATTTTGCAACGGTATTTTCGTCTGACAATTTAAATGTGTACTTGAAATGCTTTTTGCAATAGTATGTAAAAATGTCAGACGGAGGTAACAAAAATAAATTCCGAAAAAAAAAAAAATTCAGGCAGACCGGAACTTCACGGATATTGTAGGATGACTTAGCAGCGGTATTTCCGTCTGACGATTTAAATATACACTTAAAATAGGGCCCACTATAATATGTGAGAACGTCAGACGGAGGTAAAAAAAAAAAAAATTTCGAAAAAAATTTACAAATTTGGGGTCGTCTGACACTACTTTTGCAGCAATCTAGACGTCTGACGATTTATATACAGCATTTGTGACCTTCAAACAGTAAGCCTACAAATTTTCAGCCGGAGGTACGAACATTTTTTTAGCAACTTTTTTTTGCAACTTTAAGTTGTCTGACGTCTTTTTTGCAGGGGTTTTGAGCAAAATGCTTGCAAATGGCACTGCTTCATGGTTCTCCCAACCACTTCTCAAAATTCTAGCCGGAGGTGTTATCGTAGTACCTCCGCGGCCGCCAGCTCTTAGTCTAGTATACCTATGTATGGGGAATGTTTATGCTACAACAACAACAATTGTTTTGAAAGGTTTTTTTTCATAAAAATTGGTTTGGCGGAATAATTTAGTAATTTTGGTTTGGTTTTATTAAGTTTTTACTTTTTCTTTATATTTGTTATAATATTTATCGATAGCACAGGGCTGTACAGCAAAAATTATATTTATAATCTGAGTTTATTTTATAATCTCGGATTTCAGGAGAGAAATTTTGTATGAGTAATCTCGCTTTTTAAATTACGGATTGGGAGTTAAGCTCGTTAAAAGTGGATAGTCTAGTTATATGTGAACCCATTATTAAAAAGTGTGTTTTTGTTGTTGAACTGGTGGAATATTTCTACTGAAATAATCCTAATTAGCGACCATCACCGTTATACTACCACTGTCCTCGTGTGATGATGTCTTGTATTTTTTTGTTTTTTTTTTTTTTTGCTTCTAAGTCAGATTCATTTTGTGAGGTCCAAGTATAGCAGTAAATTCTTTATCTCGATGTCTGAGATCTCATTAATTTGCTTTAAGAAAGGCTTACCGAAAGAGGGAAGGTGTGCCCTAGCTAACCCAAACATTCACATAAGTAGTAGAAAGGACTGTCCTTCACCCTTTCCGCTTGACAGCTTCTGCAGATGGGATTTAAGGGGAGGTTGAGTCTGGCTGCATGATTCCCTACCTTCCAATGACCTGTAAGGGTTGCAGTAATGCGTGAAATGTTTGGTCGAGAGCAATCTAACAGGTGATTCGTCCTTTTTGTACGACGGCCATGTATTTTTTGTTGTAATAATTGTAGTTAATTGCTTCGACCTTCTTTCGGCTAAAGCATGATAGTGTGAAGCAATGGATACTTTTATTGTGTTGAGTGGGGTGGAGACTACCACCGCCTCTGCTATGTCTAGTGTCGAACCTTTTCTTACTAGCTCATTCGCTATCTCATTACCCCGTATGTTCCTATGGCCGGGAACTTATATTAGAGTAATTTCAAATCAATGACTAAGGAATTATAGTTCCTCTTTAAACTGTCAGACTAGTTTGGATGAAGTGGAGTTGAAGTCTTTAGGCCTTGATAGCTGTTTGACTGTCTGAAAAGATAGCCACTCTTGCACCAAGTTCCTTATGGAGTTTTAGTGATTTACATGCTTCTCTCATCGCTAACAGTTCGGCCTGGAACACGCTGGCATAGTCAGGAAGTCGAATTGACTGAAATAGATTGATCGACTCCGAAGGGAAGCCAGCTCCCACACCACAGTTCATTTTAGAACCGTCAGTGTAGATTTCCATATCGTATCTTCTAATCTCCTTCCCTTTGCCCCGATCGGCTCTCGGTGGAAAACGTACCGTAAAGTCTTTCTTCAAGTTAAGGTCGGGGACTGTGTACTTTGATCTGTTTTTGAGCAGCGAGGATCCCTGTAGGAGGATCTTGCTGTGACCGTATGACTTTGTTGTCCAGCTTCCTGTGTCTCTGAGCCTCACAGCGCTGCAAGTGGCGATTGTTTTTATATGTAAGTCTAATGATAATAGATGAGTTAGTACATTGAACACTTCAGTAGGACTGGTGCTAAGCGCTCCTGTAGTTAAGATACACGCTGTTCTTCGTATCTTGTTCAGTTTGGTTTGGTTGTATTTACTTATTTTCTATTGCGGGCCACCAGACTAGTGCCGCATATATTAGTATTGGCCTTATAAAGGCTGTGTAGGAAACTCCACTGGTTGGAAACCCCATTTTTTACCCAACAACCTATTACGAACGTCCACTAGCAGTGGATTGTCGATTGAACCGATTCTATTATATTTTTGTTACTCTATTGTGAATGGTCATCTACCATAAATTGTAAACAGGTGTGTCACTTTATTAACATTTTTATGGCATTCAATTTACTTTTTATTATTTTCAAATATTTATTTTTTTAACAAAAACCAAATAAATGAATCGCATTGAGCTATGGTTTAGTGATTCTTCAATTAAATCACTGTGTCAAGCTTCCCGCTCACCAGTGCTTCTTTCCAACTCATCTTGCGAATCGCTGATTCCAATTTCATTTCGCTCATATCGACGTAAATATCATATTTTACGAAGCTCACTACGACTTCTTCCAGATATGTTAGAACATCCAAAACGTTTGCGTCCCTACTAATTGCACGAGGCTCTGTTCGGTTTTGAGACAATTTCTTCTTGGTCTTGCTTTTGAAATCTGCCCAAAATGCCACATTATTTTATTTATTAAATTTCAATTAGAATATTTTATCTTTAACCACTTTATCCATGATCTCACTATTGGTCCCAAGCTGTTTAGTTCTGTCGCCATGGTTTTTTTTACATTTTTAAATACAAATAACTTACTCTTTTCCGACTATATTACTACATCCTCGCGCATTTACTTTCAACGGTTAAGAAATTGTTGTAGAACAGTAAACAATTGAAAACTGTTCACAGTCGCTGATTTATCGCGCGATCGACACTCACAAAAGCGTCGATATGCGATAATCGCCCAGTAGTTCTTTATGTACTGCCAGTCGACATTCGCAATAAGGGTCATGGGGGAATAAAACCCCCAAATGTACTTTTTATTTATATTAACACTCTTTATTTGCGATGTATAATTCAAGACAGTTATGATAAAACGTATACTTCTAAAGGAACTCTATTTTTATGTCTTGCCGTTTGTAAGAACGCTTCTAGAATGATCTCTTTCATAGAATCAATAACGACGTTAAATTAAATTGAATAATCAATAAAAATTAATAATGAATTCAGTGTGGCCAAAAGAGTGAACGCTCGTTCCCGTACGACACTTTCAGCTGTGTTCCCACAGGGTATTCTTTAATTTTCTTCGTATGTATGTGCACAAACATTCATTTACAACTACACAAGTCTGTGCTGCCCAACTAACCATAAAATAGAAACCGAACAAAACGGATCATAAATCGAACCGGATCAGCATGGCATCGTTGTTGTTGCAATTGCGTGCAAAATTTTTATCAGGGCCTCGATTTTTGGCTAATAGAATCCAGATCCAAAACATTTTTTTTGTTAGAAAGTGGTGCCTTTTTTGATTTTATTTATTTTTATATAGTTTTTTTTCATACAGTTTATTTTTTGATATATACCTATATATAGTTTTTTATATGTATATTATTTTGTACAGCGTGGCACTGACTACGGTGACTCCCCCGCCTTGTTTTTTGCAGTGCTGTTGTTCAAACGTCTATTTTGCGTAATTTATCAAAACAGAAAAACCCTTGCGCCGCATTGTATTCGATATTTTAAAATTTACGGCAACGGCCTTTTGCAAAATATTGTTGCGTTTTTCTCTAAATAAAACGTCTCTCTATTATTCCTCTGAGTTCGGTCACTGGATCGCTTAATAAAAGCCACAAACTAATGGCCACACAACTTGTTTGCTTTATTGAATTTCAATTCTTAATATCTTTACTTCACGGTTACATGTTGACACGCTCAACTAGTAATTGCTAGATGTGGCAAATCGTATCTTGTGGCAACTTCTGTCTCCTCATCTGACATTCATGTTTTTGCTTTAGTAATTTATATAGCTTTAAAACTGCATTCTCAAAATTTGTATAAAAATTCTGATGAAATCGAAAGTCAAATTTTGATAAATTTTTTTTTTTTATAAAGTTAAAACTTGGGGATTTTAATTTTTTAGGGAGCTAAATTTTGTTTTAGTGGCGAACATTTTACTCAACGGTTTTTGCGACACAAAAAAATTAGTAATCGGATTTTTAGCGGTTTTAGTTCTGAAAAACAATTGATTTCATTTTTAATGTTCGTTTTGCAGTTCGTGGTAAAAATTAACCAAATTAGCGAGAAAGGCAAAAGTAACTTCTTAAGTACTAAAACGGTTTTTCACATGCCACATTTTTTTTTTTTAGTATTCTCTAATCACTTAACTTTTTTAATTTTTTAATACTTTAATATTTCTTTTCATTTTTTAAATTACCTCAATTCAGTACTTATCCCCTTGCGAAACAGGAGAGTGCACGTCACACTTTTTCATTCACAATTTTTTAATTAATAATAATTCTAAAGGCAGTAAATTTTGGCACATTCTATGAATTTCCAATAAGTAAAAATTATTTGTGTATCATAAAAAAAACATTGGTACAACCTGCGCTTTTGAAACATTTTTGATATCAATTTGCATTTATCACAAACAATTTGTAGTTCATTTTCTAAATTTTCAGTGACACACTGCTTATCAATCAACTTCCGTAATATTCGTTGTACGTGTGACAACAGTGTTATTTTTGTGAACTGCCGAATTATAAAACTCTATACGAATGCAACTCTGCCAATCACGTTACCAGCACTGGCACTGCTGACATTTGGCAGTAGTGAACTTTTACCGCCGCTGTTTATAATTATCCTTGCTTTAGTAAACATTTCATCAGTTTCGGAGAGTTGTTAAAGTAAAATATAACTTTTCGCTATTATTATTTAACAAATATTTTAATAGATTGCAATGTTTTATCACGTAAGTGAAGCTTGGTGTGTGAAAATTAAATTCTTCCTAAAAACAGCTCATTATCTTTGATAGATTTCACTTGAGCACGAGATTCTCTTGCATCCTCGTTATTTTGGTCCGCAGTTGCTGGAGACTGTAAAGCAAAAATTGTACACAGAAGTAGAAGGTACCTGCACGGGAAAATACGGGTTTGTGATAGCAGTGACTACAATCGATCAGATTGGCTCTGGTGTAATACAACCAGGTCAGGGGTTTGTGGTGTACCCAGTGAAATATAAAGCGATTGTTTTTCGGCCGTTCAAGGGCGAGGTATTGGATGCCGTCGTAAAGCAAATTAACAAAGTAAGTGAGCTTAGTAAAAGTTGTTATAAATTGATAATGGAATGTGTCTTTCTTTGAAATGCAGGTTGGCATGTTTGCGGAAATTGGGCCACTCTCGTGTTTTATATCACATCACGTAAGTGCTTTATTTACTAAATATATAATAGGTTTTGATTTCGCGACTGTATTTTTTGTTTTTGTTCACAGTCCATACCAGCTGATATGCAGTTCTGTCCAAATGGTAATCCACCATGCTACAAATCAAAAGATGAAGATGTGGTGATTTCTGGAGAAGATAAGATACGTTTAAAGATCGTCGGTACACGTGTAGACGCTACTGGTATTGTAAGTATTCAACAATTATTATTTAAATAGAAATTGTAGTGAATCCCTTTTTTTGCAGTTCGCGATCGGTACACTTATGGACGACTACTTGGGTTTAGTGTGCAGTTAGGTGTACTTGCTTGGATTTTACCTGAAAAATTGGACGATTCTCTTTATAAATATGCGCATAGACTAAGTTAGATTATATATAATATTTGTACATATGTGTATGAACAAAATACATTCAACACCGGTTGAATTCAAACACAAAAAATGCTCTTCAAATGTATTTATTTATAATGGGATCTTTAATTGGTTTTGAAGTTAACAACATACATAAGTAAAGTATGGATGGTCTAAAACTTTGATTAACACATAAATCGAAGCGTACGGTACACATATTTTTTCATACATACGCACATATAGTGAGCGAATTAGTTATAAATTGCATTTAAATGGACTATAATTGATACATCATTTATGATAATACCATTAAATACGTTATTTGCTTTCAATAGACATTTAAATGTTGAAGAATGAAAATTATATAAATTAGTATTGGATTGTATAAGATTTAGTTGGATATTCTAGTATTAACTTACTTTTCGAGGTGGACAGTTTTTGAAAGCAATCGCGTAATAATTATAATTGGCGCTTACACCCTTTTTGGGTATTTGGCCGAGCTCCTCCTCCTATTTCTGGCGTGCGTCTTGATGGGGTTTCCGCAAATGGAGGGACCTACAGTTTTAAACCGACTTCGAACGGCAGATATTTTTTATGAGGAGCTTTTTCGGGCAGAAATACACTCGGAGGTT
This sequence comes from Anastrepha fraterculus, assembly GCA_037575425.1. Classification (NCBI taxonomy): domain Eukaryota; kingdom Metazoa; phylum Arthropoda; class Insecta; order Diptera; family Tephritidae; genus Anastrepha; species Anastrepha fraterculus. The sequence continues at coordinate 17,696 of JAYXIM010017186.1, forward strand.
TGCCATTGCCTGCCATTAATATTATATATTAATTTTATAGTCATAATAAGTACGATAAGATGGAGCAAAAAAGGTTGGGTACTGCTTACAATTAACTAGCATCTTTTCTTTCGATTCCACTTGCAAATGTGGTGGCTGGCCATTTGCATAGCTATAAATTTCAATATCTATTCTTAAATTTAGTAAGACTACATTAAACTTGTGACTAAAGATCTTAAAACAAGAGCGTTAAACGTTTTCCCATCGACATTGCAGGAATGTTGCACAAAAACTTTAAAACTTAACAACAACAAAAAAAATACTATCACGCTTAATACCTATAGTGTGCTGCCTATAATTTTTTCTGTAAAAACAAAATTTTAAACTTAAAAACAAATGCATTTTTCCAATTTCCTCGCCGCTATAAGACTCACAAGTCCCATGAAAAAAGATGGTGCTTTACCAGCATATCGCGCACACCATCTTTCAGCGGTTGAGATTCTTTCCCCCTCTTGGGTGGCAACTCCCAATCTGGATTCAAATTGAAGGCAAATTGGGAAAGTATCCGCAGCTCGCACTTGACCTGCACCCAGCCCGGCGAATCAATGTAGCTCCAAGGGTAATACCATTTTTGTACAACATCCTGGCAAGAGCATAACACTTCCAGCCACAAATGCAATACCTGCTCATTTAATCCAAGGCATATCAGTGAACGCAATTTGACATCCATTTGCACATGCGTCTCGTCGTGCGACTGGTTTACTGCTTGTACGCAACGGAACAACAACTCCTCTGGGGTCAGCACTTTTCCGTCTTCATCGAGGCGATACGTCTTGCATAGCACTAAACGACTGTAGACCGATTCGAAGTCCTTTTCCACTTCGCGCGTAGCTGCTTCTTCGATGAAGAGCCACGGATGTATCGAACCACCCAGAAATGATGGCCTTTTCATGCCATGCTCCAGGAAAGCCTTAATGGATGGCGCTAGTGTCCCCCGCACCAAATCTGTAACAGTTTCGGAAATCGCGTCGTCGCCCGCCGATGTGTATAACTTACTGCGTTCGTCCAGCAATTCTACGAATTTTGCCGGAAACCAGCCACGCAGTCCATTCAATTCTCCCACCCAACAGTGTTCATCCTTTTGACTAATTATGGTGATGATGTCATTTTTGCGGAAGCCCAGCTCATCGTCGTCGTGCCGTTCGAAGTCATGCAAAGCTTTCGCTCTCCGTTGGCGTCGACGCGCGACATTTATGAAGTTTTCATGGTCCTTAGCATGCGAATCAGTGCTATAATTCGCTGTCAGTTGAATGTGAGCTGTTAACTTCGGCTCAATGGTGATAAAGTGCCGTGCCACCTTTAATATTGCCTCACGCAAATCGACCAGAATCTCAGTTTGTCTTATATTTTTATTTTTCAGCTCGACCGAATCATTATCCCCGCGAAAGAGCAATGTTTCTAATATGGACTTGCTTTTGCGTACTTGCCGACGTGCTAAATGCTGTTTGGGTAGATTCGGAACCGCCTCGGGATTGCCAACTAGGCCACCCTGATCAGCCATCAGATAAGCAAGATGGCGTCGACGATGCGTATCGATGACAGTTTGACTTAAAGAGCCTCCCACCTCGAGTGCTTGATTGAACAGTATCTGCAAATATATTTAAAGGTAAATATTTTTAAAATGCACTTTCGATTTGCAGCACTAACCTCTACATCATCTACTTCACCCGGAATGTCCGATAACGAATTGAATATTTGCGCTGAGTTTTCAAGGTGTTGGAAATCCTTTTCCTTCAACTTCAGCATACCCAATGTGAGTTGAAACAGTACTATACTGCCATCATAGAAAAACCAATCCCAAATGCGCACCAAAATCTTCATATGCACAACATTGGCGAACAGTGTTAAAAACCAATGTAACGTAATGAGGGATAGTTCGATGTCATGCTTTTTAAGTGTCTCGTCAACCGACGTTAGATAATTTGCGATTAGCGTTTGCATGACACGCTGATCGGCTTGTATGCCAAGCAATGTTGAGGAATAGTACGAAGCGGGTAATAGGTCTTCCACTATTGTCGCCATCATCCAGAAGGCATTTTCTTCCTCCATAAAAAGCAGCAAGCAAGCGGCTATTACACCAGTACCTTGACAATAGCCAATATCTGGAAAGAGCCATGCGATTCCACGTAGTATGCGGCGCAGTCGTGGTATGCCAGTACCATGCGGATTGCTGAAGCAGGCATTTGTCGGTAATATACGCAACAGATCTTTTTCAATCTGTTTTGAGGTCATAAGTTGATCATTCCCTGAGGCTAATGTAAATGACAAATAAAGCAAAGAATCTCTCAAAAGAAATGGAATTTCTCACCCTTAACTATATCATGATAACTAGTTTCACTTTTCTGCTTCTTCGCCAGCGCGCCAGACAAACGCATCCACATTTGTGCGCGCAGTGAATGCGGTATACCTTCACGCACCATATTTCGCAACTTCTCGGTGCGTGGCAGTACAACATCCACATTCTCCCAAGTCAATTCTGTAGCCTCTTTGTTATGTGAAAACTCTAAATGTGCAATCCATTGTAATCGATGCTGCGCATCTTCAACTAATGGTTGAGAAAGCAATTTATTGGAGTTTTGTTCCGGACCGTCTTCTTCTTCCACACGAAAACCGAATTCATCAAAGCGGTAGTCTGGCTGATCATTAGGACCAGCAACCTCCGCTTCGGGTTGTCCAAGCTTCGCGAGAATTTCTTGTGGCCACATGGAAGGCGTCAGCGCAGAGAACGGACCACCGGGGCTTGGTCGCAGACCGTCCACCACACACAGTTCTTCCATCATCGGTGGCAGTTCGTCCAAATTGTCATCTTCCGAACTGTTCGCATGCAACTTTTTCTAAGGGCGATAAAATTTATTAGTTAGATAAAACGCAAGATATGATAAACAATGTTGCGCTGGGTGAGGAGCAGAACCAGACTTTGCTTACAATATGTTCTTTACGTCCCACATAGCCATCGTGGCCTCGACCGAAAAAACTCTCCATCGTTTTTCGTATGTAAGAATAACGACGGCGACACTACTTTAAAACTAATTTGTTATATTTTCACAAATTCATTGACGAAATTTCACCAAAATTATTTCTTAACTTTTTTCAGTACTGAGTGGGACTCAGCTTCGACACTTGTGGGTGCTGATGTTGACATTTTGGTAAATAGAATTGACGTAGATGACATAGATGGGCAGTGTTAGCAAACGATATATATAAAATATAGTTATATGGCTCACAAGGTGTCGTAAGTGCAGTATTCTAAAAGTTTGGAGGACTTCAAACCACAAGCTTTTAATATGACTGGCATGGCACCGGTATAGTTAATACAGTGGAGAGAGTGTACATACATTAATTACTTATATATATATATATATATATATTGTCGAATACGGCGACCTATGTGTCTACCTATCGACCTAACCATCTTAGGTTTAGTAATAGAACATTTTGAGTGCTTTTTTAAGAGTCGGCTTATGTCCACAAAAAAATCGAAATTCAAATATACGTAATCTGCGAAAATTCAAAATTCGCGATACTTTTTGAACACATCTCGTATATATATACAATACAAGCAACGATGCAATGATGTACCTGGGGAAATGTCGTACCAGGGAGAATCGACAGCAGAATCGGTAGCACAACTTCGAAGTCTGCAGGTGACTTCACAGTTAGAATGCTTGTGAATATTCTCAGCTGCTCTTCGGGATGAAACTTGAGATGTTTAAATCCTTTCAGGTTGTATCCTTCAAGTGAAGACATTTCAAGGCATACCGTTTTTGTATTACTTTTACTAGTAGCTATCGTCAGTAACAAAATATAGCTTGAACGAGGCAAAACAGTTTTTGCGCTACCTGCTCCAGAACTTATTTGTCCAAGATCAGAGTAGTAGGAGAGCAAAAATGAAAATTAGGAAGTAGCGGAACAGTTTCAATCCCCGCTTAAAATATTTCCAAACTCTGGCAATACTTTATTAAATACAAATATCGGTCCTTCCACTAACGTTAAACCGAGTGCATTCAAAATACATCACTTTCTTTGAAATAACAAATCCAACAGTCTGGCAGGTATTCAGGCATCTTGTGCTCTCTGTTTATTTATTTATTTTTACATTGTCAAACACAGCTGATAACATGGGGAGAAATTTTTGTATGCGTTTACAAATTTTCACTGACTGGTGCATACGTATTGTTTTATCAGTACGCCTCGAACTCTAATATTTGGGAACTTTTTAAATAAATATGAATATTAAGCCGATAATTACATGTATGGGAATAACTCTAATGCATTTCTGTGTTGAATATGACAATTTTGTTCCTCTACAGATGCCGGCGCTGGACCTTTATTTCGTTCGTTGGAGGCACAGATCTTAAATGCTATACCATTGGATACTTGTGAATGGCGTCGTACATTTCATCGGCCCTCCAAACAAGTGCGTTTAGAAGCGCAAACCCAGCCCTTCAATGTGAGTGCGCTTGAGAAATACAAGAAGGGCGAGTGGAGCATATTGGAACACCCCATTTTACATATTTTCGTCACAGAGTGCAATGTAAATATAATATAACTACACACTGTAGTTTCCAACTAATTTTCTTATTTATGGACATTCACAGGACCTGGACACATACAAGACCACCGCACATGAAGAAATAAAAAACTGGCTAAAGCAGCTGACAGCCTACGGCATTTCTGATTGGATGATATTACTGGTGGAGACGCTGGATGTGCGTAAAGCAAAAAACCTATTACCGCGCACTACAGTTTTAGATAAAATTCGCCAGGATTTTGCTACGAAGAACGATGATCGTTGTATATCAGTACTAAACCCTGCGAAGTTTGAACAGAAATCGGCTGAATCATTTCGTTGTTTAGTGCAACGCATCAGGTTTATGACAATTTTTGCTTTTTGTTTTTATATAAATACATATCTTTTCTAATACTTGCATACTTTCTAATTTGTAGATTTTTAATGCTCGCCAGCTATAATCGAAACATTGCCAAGTACGAGGAGCTTATACGTAGTAGGCGTGAAAAGCGTAACCATGATGGTTGGGACTTTCGGAAGTACTTCTTTATGCAAGAAGATCTAGCATTAATATTCGAAAAACTAGAATTACATACTGAAGCGCTTATACAATATGACGAATTGGATGCTATGTTTTCACAATTCATAACTAATTCTGGTTTTGGCGAAAAGCAGAAGTGGATCGAATACTTCAAACAACCCTTAAGTTTCTTTCATGGAATTTGCCTTAATCGGAGAGACAAGTTTGAAATACGCAAAAAAATCAAAGAAGATCCGGTTTCTATATTGGAGTTCCGCAATTATTTGTTTGAACGCCAAGCACATCTGCTGCAACAAAACAATGAAACTCCAGAAATAGCGAGGAGACTTTTAAATTTTCTATTTTCTACATTGCGTGAAGTCGAACTAGTCAAATTGGATACTCAAGAGGGAGCATTGTCGTGCTGGGAGTTTGTTTGTGCGCTGGAGGTTCTGCAAACATGTGAACAAGCCATGGAACCAAACGACCTTGTTTGTTTTCAGCATTGTGCGCCAATCTGGAATTTGGCAAAGGACAAATTATATGAATTGGGCAAGCTGTGTGGTCTGCTGCCTGGCTTCACGCCTACTTCCGAGCAGCTACATATAGTAGTGCAACTATCTGCTGGCATTGGTGACACACCACTAGAGCAGTCACAATTCTTGAACCCCACCCCCCAAATTTCAGAACAGAAACGTGATCGCTCGCCAAATCGTAGACCCAAAAAATCAGCCACCGATCAGCTGAAAGAAGCTTTGGGCTCAAATCAAGCATTCCAAAAACTCTATTTGGAACTAGCAGAGCTGGCCATAAGCACATACAAACACGTTTCACGTTTGCGTTCGGCGCGTCTTGTGGGCTTGGATTTGGGCAACTTTTACTGTGCGCTCAATGAGCCGCATAAGGCCGTTGGTTTCTTTACTGATTTGTTGCGGGAACTGAAGGCAGAGAATTGGCATGTGTTGAGCTCACAAACATTGCTGGAACTGGCCAATTGCTATCGCAAGATGGGCGATTCGCTCGCTTACACCAAAACGTGCAGCTCAATTTCATGTTGCCACGAGTTGGAAATGTTGGTGCGCTCATTTTATTTTGATGAATTTCTCAAGTCTGTAAAGACGCTGACAACTTCCCTCTCCGCACAACCATCCATGGAGAATGCCAATTTTTGTGTGCTCGAAGATCATTTTCGTATATGCGACATAAATGTGTTGAATGCCGAACCTATAATACAGGATGACATCGTAATTGTGCAATTAAAGTTGGAGAGCTTCTATCCACGTGAAGTCGTTGCTGAAAGCATACAGTTGTCCTACGAAATGCATGTTTCGCCGCTTACTGGAGATGTGGCTACGCCACCGTTAATCGTGTCTGTTAGCAGTAGCAAAGATAGAAAATTAAGTGGCACACCGTCTTCATCGCCACTCAAAGAGTCGCGTCTGAAAATGTCACTGCATTTAGACTACAAACAGGACAATACCCTCGATTGTGCGTCGGTAGCGTGCGACGTGCCCAAAGCCAAGCAGCCGGTGCGCCGTACCAGTAGCACCAAACGCAAACTCTCGCCCAGCGTGCAGTCGGATTTCACGAATTTCGTAGCAATTGAAAACGTCGCTATACAACCGGGCAATAATTTCATAGAACTAAAATCAAAAGCAACGCGAGTGGGTACTTGGGATTTCAAACAGGTTTGCCTATACCTCAAATAGTTGATAATTTTTAAATAAACTTTGCAACTCTGTCTTTTTAAACATAGATGCGCATCTCCCTATCACAGTTGGAATTTTTCTCCGAGCAAATTCCCTTCAAAGCCCCACCATTTGTAATCACAACCAAGCCAGCTGCTGCGGTGCTTAATTTCAAAAACTTAATTGCTGGCATTGAACAGCCGATACGTTTGACGGTCTCCGGTGGTAGCTTTATTTTTCCTGCTGATGCTAAAATCGTATTGAAGTGTTCAAAAAATTTGCGCATACGCTTGGCGCGTTCAAATGACGAACTTGAAAAAGAACAAAGTACGGTGCAAGTGGGCGAGCAAGAAAGTCAAGCACTTATCGATAATGATGATGGACTGAAGCAAAATGTCACAGATTCAACATCCGCCAAGATGGTAGAAGAAGATGACTCCACATTCGCTAGCGTATTGCAGGTGCCTTTGCCGAATTTCAAATCATTCGAGGAACGTGAAATCCCATTGGAAGTGTTGACTGATTTGCCAGGACGTAAAATACCTAAACATCTGGAGCATTATGTTATACTTACATGCCCGTGGTCACGCAATGAACTGCAGATAGCGATTGATTTTCAGCCCGCGATAGAAGCACAATGTCGGCTTCACACCTGTGGAACGCAAAAGTTCTTGCATGTTGTAATGAAGGGGCTCGAGGCGAACTTGTATTTAACGGAGGCGAAGGTGAAGTGCGATGTGACAGGTGTGCGTTTAATTGATATGAATCCCCCATCACAGGCACGTGTGGTATGTAGTTATAGTGCATAGATGATAATTATGAAGATTTATTTAAAATTTGTACACTTCAATGTAGCAAATCTACAAAGGCTTAACTGTTTATTACTTGTATGAAATACAAGTGGAGCCGCTTAAAGCGGAGGTGGAGCTTCCCGCGGTCATCAAAGTGCACTTCATGACAAAATACTCAACTGTGGAAAAACCCCAGCTTTTGCGGAATTATGGTTGCGCTTTCGATTTAGTAGACTATACGACGCTCTTCAAAGTACAGACACAGCTCGAGCCCAACGAGCTTTGCCGTTTGCGTTCAGTGTGTAATTTGAATTTGAAAATCACCAAGGTGCACGAAAACCCCTACGTGGATTTGATGTATGAGGTGTTGAGTGATCAGAATTTATGGGCCGTCTGTGGACGGTCGGCAGGTTGGTTATATTTGAGTGTTGATAATTTCGTTCTGCTTAATATGTTTAGAAAAATTAAAGGATTTCGATGGACGTAACAGTAGTTCCAATTGAAAAAATATGTTTCCAAAACCCGCATACAAGCTGCCACTTCAGCAGATATTCCCCAAGTAGGTGATTTTACGAAGATTTTATGGATGAGTTGGTGAGTGACTACCGTTCGCGAATGCGCAGGTTCGAATTTTCGAGCATGAAACCACGGAATTGATGGAAAGTTTTTTTCTTATAGTGGTCACCCCTCGCCAGTCAATGGCAAACCTCTGAGTGTATTTCTGCTATGAAAAAGTTTCTCACAAAAAATATGTGCCTTTCGGAGTCGGCTTAAAACTGTAGGTCCCTCCATTTGTGGAACAACATCAAGACGCACACCACAAATAGGAGGGGGAGCTATATATATATATATATGTTTTATGTTTTTGGAATGACTGATCCTTGGGCTTTGTTTTGTTTTTCATTGGGGGAGGATTTTTACATGGCGAGTCCCAAACCGTGCGTATAACCAGATTTCCTGGCTGTCTCACATTAGCTCGTTCTCAAACGAATGTTCGGAAGCTACCTCGCGGATACTTAGGCGAGGACGGAAGTTGTGAGTGCTTGGGTCATATGCAGAAGATCGTCATGGCCACTCCCAAGTGAATGGCAATCAGGGGCTTTCCCCACTTGCGTGGGCTGCTACACATGCAACCATCCCCCAGCCTTTAAATCCAATGAGGGTTCTCGCTTGCCAACAAATGCTACACTAGACTACGTAGGCAATTGGGTAGTAAAGTCCTCTCTCGACGAAAAAAAATTAAAACGCTATAAGGCTCTTATCATGTCCCTACTAACGTCCTGACAACTTCCGATGAGACGTCCCTTGGAGTATTTGAGAGAAAGATTCTGCGGAAGATTTTTGGATCTTTGTACGTTAGTGGTGGCGAGTATTGCAGACAATGGAACAATGAGCTGTATGAGCTTTACGACGACATAGGCATAGTGCTAAAGACCTAGCGACTTCGTTGGCTGTGTCATGTCGTCCGAATAGGCACAAACGCTCCAGCTCTGAAAGTATTCGGTGCGGTACCAGCAGTAGGTAGGAGAGGAAAGACATTGGAAAGATCAGGTAGAGAAGGACTTGGCTTCACTTGGTGCGAGAAATAAACGACTGGTGCGTAAGCGGTTATCGCGCCAATTAAGAAGAATATCTTCTTCTTGCTTGGGCTGATAAGTACCAAGGTCGTTCAAATATCGAATAGTCGGCTGTCGTGTGGCTATTATAAAATTGTCTTAAAAACTTTTGGGGAATGCTGCTGGAGTGTAACTACTTGGCCAGATGGAGTATTTCTGATAATATAAACTTTACTGTTGATGTAGTCAGCATCCAAATACTTTAATTTTAAACTTTTTCTGTACATAAAATACTTTATCTTTTTAATATTTAGTAACAACTTTTCTTTATTTTAATTTAACATTTACGAAGTCTGTGGTAAGTATATCAGCCACAAACAACGTAAAATATCGTTTAATTAAATTTTACTAAGCATTATAATGTTTTTTTCAATACTACAGTTTATGCTAAATAATCATCGCCGTTTTACCATTACAGGCGTTGTATCCATGAAGGACGTGGACAGCCATTCGATTTCGTTGGATGTGATGCCACTGAGCACTGGTTTTCTACCTATGCCTAATATACGACTGTCACGTTACACGGCTGGCGGTAAAAACAAAACTGACACGCATTCCAAAGTGCATCCATTTCCACAGGGACAAGTTTACAATAGCACCAAAAGTATGCAGATACACGTTTTAGCCAGCAGCAATGGCGAACAGTAGAGTTAGATTTAATAAGAATTTAGACATAAATATTAACTAAAAATTACTGATGATATTTTATTCAAAGGCAATCTGTGAAAGTATTATTGAAATCTTTTTCATCAAAAAATCGTGCAGTAAAATGTATAAGAATATGCTGCAGATTCTACATTGGAGTGATGTATTTTTGCTAAAAATGCTTACTGAAATACTGAAGTTTCATATTACTGTTATGTAGAAAGGCACTAATGAAGTTATTTTTTTTATTCGGCAGTTCTAATGCCGTTTATATGATGTTAGTTTGTCTTCAATTGGTTAATGTATGACCAATTTAAAATGTTGTTGTTGTTGTAGCAGTTTTTTATTTTGAATTACTTTCAATTATAAGACAGTTTGGTTTTAGTATAGGTGCATTTCTACATTTCAGTAAATATTAATGCAATACTAATAAAATATAAAATATTTTACTTCGAGTTAATTCGGTTTTTCTTCATATTTTTTACAATTATTTAGTATTAACTATTTGAAATGAAATATTTAGGTACTTAAGGGGTTATTACAGTTAGAATTTCCAAAAAATCGATTTTTTTTCTTAATGTAAATATATTTAAGAAACAGAAAATTTAATATCGTTCCGGTAAATATTTTCGAAGTTACACGCAAATTTGAAAAGGCGTTTCAGAGTGCTTTTCAAACTTTAAACGCGTTTTTCTCAAAATGGTGTTTTCAAAGTCGGTGATCAACGTTACTCGAAAACGGCTAAACCGGCTAGTTTTAAATTTTAATACGAGTTTCTTAAATATATTTTTAGTAATAAATCCAATATTTTTTCTTACCGATAATTATTTTTTTTATAAACAATTTAAGACCGAAATTTTGGTCAAAAGTAGATTTTGCTTTTTGAGAAACCGCCATTTTGTCAAAAAAATGTATTTTGCTTATTCCTTCGATTAATTACTAGATTTAACATTACTTTAATGAAATCTGTTTTTTTTTTTTAATTTCAGAGGATCCAGTTTAGAGATATAGTGGTTACCGCAAAACGTCTTTTTTGAGAAGACCTCCCGGAGATCAGCTAAAGCTCCTTTCCAAATAAATATTTTTACTAATACTAAGTCGTGAAATACAGTTAAAAGATAGCATAATACGTGTACAAATTTTTAGATCAATAAATTTAAAAGTTTTCTTAGAAAAAATTCTGGAAAATTCGTTTTTTCGGTCTTCTAACTGTATATAATTAATGCCATATCGTCTCATTGTAGCAGTTCACTACCTTCCTTTATTGCTTTGTTGTTGTTGTTTTAGCAATTTACTACTTGCCCTGCTTTTGTTTGCTTCGTTTTGGCAAAACAATTCTACACTCCAAGGGCCAATTTCTCAATTTGTTCGCCATGCAGCCGATAAAAATGCCATTCTTCACTCTCAGTCAAATCCACAGCGCCCATTCTTTCATAAAATTTACGCGCTGGATTCCAACCAAGCACATGAAAATCCAAACGTTTACAATTATATTCCTTTGCTTTATCCGCAATAGCACGGAAAATATAGGAACCAGCACCTAAACGACGATATGCGGGACGCACATAAATATCCTCAAGAAAATACGCTCTCCCTTGCCATGTTGAGTAGGAGTAGAAGCAAATACTATAACCTATAGTGACGCTGTTTAGTAAGAAGAAAAAAAAGAAATAGCGGAATGCATGAATAACGAATTAAAGGTATGTATGGGAGGAGCTGGCACCTAATTGTGTGTAAATTTTGAATGTTCAATTGAAATGTGTACAGAGCTTATCAGTTGGCAAAGTGCATAGGTAAATGCATATAAACATATGTATGTATGTACATATGAATGTGAAAGTATGTTGGGTTTACCTTTTATGTGATACATTTTTGTTATGGTTTCGAGTTATCAGTGTCCCATCGCAAATATTTAAGGTGGACAATGTTGCTGAGTATTTGTCTATGTCAACTTTAAGTAAATAAGTAGACGTGTCTGAAAGTAAATATGTATGTATACATGCATGTACTCAAGTACCTATGTGTCCATGTTTTGTTTTAGGTTAGAATGCACTGGAGTTAAATTGCAGTAATTCGAAAGTATTAGCATATTGATGGTGCCTGCATATGTACATACATACATTCGAACCAATATTAATATCAATTGATTTTGATGGATTGCTCATATACGGGATGCCCTCTCTAAGTACATTCAAACATACACCTATATAAATGTTCTATTTACTTACGGCGTAGGCTGCTCTTCAGTTTGCAGTTCGAGCACATAAATGTGACAATATTCTTGACCTCCATCGAGCCCGGCATCGCGTATCAAGTCTGCAAAAGGCAAACATTTCAGAATTCCTTTACACTTAGGTAAACATAATAAATACGAGCAATTGGTTTATTTGCCTTTCTCTGTTAGCTTTGGGCCATCGCTCATCTTTTCGAAGTCAGCCAGTTCCTGTTGGCAAATAGGGAAATTATTGAAATCATATTATCTATATTTTATTCAATTCGATACATACCGATATGGATGTGCCTACGAATCACTCGCTCCATCGGCACATTTGTTTAGCTTTCCAAAACTCACCTGTATCATTTGACGTACGGCACCAATGTCTTCGATTTTGGCTCGTCGAAATGTGAATTTAGGACTTGTCGCCATCGCATTAGCTTATTATTAAATAGTGACGTTATTTAATGAAGGATTACAGCTAATTTTCAAATTGACAATTGCTATTACGACGAGGTAGGCTGCTTATCTATCAAACTTAGTTAGACTTGTTTGTTATCATTCCATGCCGGCTATTGATATTATTTTAGGGTTGCCAGTATGTTCAGTTTTTCTAGCTAATTTTTTTTTTTGGACGATGGATTGACCTTTTCATATTTTTTAAAGCCAATCATTTTATTATTAATGTAATGAAATGAAAAACGAACAGAAAAATATTTGAAGTTAAGGGGAATATAATTTAATTAAACAATTTGTATTCTTTAATTTTTGCCTCCAATATATGTATGAATATATATAATTAATTGTGTACTCCCTTTTTAGGTGTTTCGCCGAGCTCCTCCTCCTATTTGTGGTATGCGTCTTGGTGTTGTTCCACAAATGAAGCGACCAACAGTTTTAAGCCGACTCCGAGCGGCAGATATTTTTATGAGGAGCTTTTTCATGGCAGAAATACACTCGGAGGTTTGCCATTGGCTGCCGAGGGGTGACCGCTATTAGAAAAACTTTTTTGTTTATTTTAGTCTTTCACCGAGATTCGAACCAACGTTCTCTCTGTGAATGGCGAATGGTAGTCATGCACCAACCAACCCATTCGGCTACGGCGGCCGTGATGTAGTGCGATTAAATTATCAACAATAGAAGCCGTTAAATTGCTAAAAATATATACAAGTTAAAATTGAAATTAAGTGGTTACATAGGTCCAGCAGCGCCAAAAATGCGATAAAAGAAAAACTGTTTTTGGGAGGGGTAACTATAGAAATAATTATAAAAAACTGTATACCTACATTGTTTATTACTTACTTATACTAGTACTTACACTTTATAAAAAAATTTATTTTAATTTTTCTTTACTAAAACTAATATATAAATAATCACGTGACCAACAGTAGAATGAAAAAAAATTGCTCCACGATCTGCATCATTTCTCCTTAAAATGTTGATGGATCTGTGAAAAGTAAAAAAATTCTTGTAAAATGAAGTTGTAGTTATAGTATTTCGAGTCAGATTTTTTAATTTCGAAAAATTTTGCAATTTACGACATTTTAAAAAAAGTATGCGTTTTACGTTATAAATGTCACACTTTAATTCTGTTTATAAAATTTGTTAATAAAAATATCAAAAATGCGATTCGAAAAACTATAGCGGGAACACTTACGAATATCAAAAAAAGAACCGCATAAAAAAATATTAAAAACTTTATGAGTTATCATGCAGACCGTGCCGGAAAAAGTAGTTTCGGGAAAAACGAGTTTAAACTTCCAAGTGCCTCAAACGCAGGACAGTTACCTGTGCGCATCAAACTCTCGTCGGGCAGTTACAGTTTCTAAAATAATTTTGTATCTATGGGGAATTTTTACAATCGACTTCCACAGAAATACGTCTAATACTATGAAAAATAATAATGTATAAAAAAGAAAATCGATTTTTTGAAAATTCTGGAGGTATGTAACCCCTTAATAATTACAAAACAAAAATAACAAATATATATATATATATATATAATTGGTGCGTACACCCTTTTTGGGTGTTTGGCCGAGCTCCTCCTCCTATTTGTGCTGTACGTCTTGAGTTTTAAGCCGATTCCGAACGGCAGATATTTTTATGAGGAGCTTTTTCATGGCAGAAATACACTCGGAGGTTTGCCATTGCCTGCCGAGGGGCGACCGCTATTAGAAAAATGTTTTTCTTAATTTTGATGTTTCACCGAGATTTGAACCAAAGTTCTCTCTGTGAATGGCGAATGGTAGTCATGCACCACCCAACCCATTCGGCTACGGCGGCCGTGATGTAGTGCGATTAAATTATCAACAAAAGAAGCCTTGAAACCTTGAAGTCAACTAAAATACTCGTAACTGCGGTGGTTGCAACGCGAATTAAGCAGAAGAGGAAAAAATAAGATTTTCTTTGAACAATCATTTTTCAGAAATACAATTTCTTGAAATGAGTATCCAAACATCAATACAAATAGTACCAGCCTTATGTTTACGTATAAAGGGGCGAGCGATGCAAAAGACCGCTATTAAGCGTTTGAAAATTTGGCAGCTGTCTGACGTCATCAATTTTGTAAACGAAACATTGAAAAAGCAAGTTAAGCAGAAGTCATCTCTATCTACAGGCTGACGAGATCTGGACACAATTACAACAACCACTGGACCTCACAGTATACAGACAGGTTATTCACCGGGAGTCCTATTATCTTCATTAACTCTCGCTGTTCGATTTTCGGTATCGTAGTTCAGCCCCTCTATTCTGGCACAACCGCCAAACTTTGCTCCTATCGTTCCTTTAAGGAGCAAAGGGCTGTAACAAGTTTTTTTCAAGCTATTCTGTCGTTTACATGAGTTTTGATCTCGTTTCAATCTAGCTGTCCATTTCGATTTCCAGCTGCCTTCTCCAGGTATGAGCTGGTCTTTCTCTACGTCTGCTGCATTGTGGGTTCCATGTAATGGCTCGTCTAGCAATTTCGTTGGGTGGTTTGCGTAGTTTGTGGCCAATCCAAGTCCACTTATGTTTTAAAATTTCTGTATTGATCGGTTGCTGTTCGGTCAAGTGCCACAGGTTGTCATTTGTTATTGTATTGGGCCAGAAGATTTTGAGGATTTGGCGAAGGCACTTATTGACAAACACTCGCAGTTTCTCTATGTGTTTTGGCCCTGTATTCCACGTTTCGCAGCTCTGATTTTATGTTCGATGCGAAGATTTTTAGTTTTGTACGTCCGAAAATGACGCGTGGTGGACTCACAAGTTAAATTCCTACTTACCCACAATTGAACCAAACCCTCTAAACATTTGTCTGTCATGTAAGTCAACCCGCATGACAGTAACCATCTCTTTTCAAGCCCACCTAAATCCACTCATCTACTATAAGACTTCTTTCCGGTCCTACCCTGCCTCCGGTTCTTCTTCTGGTCCTACCCTGCCAAAACAGTCCATTTCTCGGGCTTATCGTTAGATAGACCATGATGACCGATACTTCACTACACTGGGCAGAGTTTTTTGAAGTGGTACAATAACAACAACATGAATTAAATTCACTAGCTGGCTCTCTGAAATGCGGAAAATTATGCTCATGCCTCGAGACTTGTTTGGACTTTGAGAAGTTCTCTTAGATAAGCAAACATGTTTTAAAGGTCACCTACTTGGATGACTTTGAAGCCATATTTTCTTGAACTACCCTGAACAGTTCAAGAAAATAATTACAAAGATTGGTAAAAAAAAGTTTATATCGGAATGAAACAGGACCAGTATTTCGTACCGAGGTTCTGCTTATTTTGATATGCAGCCACGAGTGTGTGAATGCTGTTGATATTGTGGGTGTTAGTGTTAGTCTTAAAATCCTAGTCAACGACGCCGTACGTGTAGTTGTTGAGTTTTTGGCTACTTTAGTTTTCTTGTTTCTTTTAATAAATGAATTCAAGCTAATCGGTTGTGTTTTTTTAATCTTGGATAATCCGGCTCGCTTCACCCGCAATCGCTTTCAATCTCTAATATTATGAAAACATAAATCAGATTTTCGAGATCGAAATGAGATCTGCAAATAAAAAATAAAAAACATTAAATATCCTCATTTTCTTATCACTGCCACCAAAGATGAAGGCTGGGGAGCAATAGGGTTGCGTTAAATATACTTTGTACTTAAACGACTAAATAGCGCACATACATACTTATTTATATACATGTGTATGCATATTTGTATGTATGTATCTAGGCATTGAGTACATTTTGTTACTTATCGCATCGCCCGAATGCTCGCTGATTGGTTGGCTGTAAACATAAATGACCTTTTCACCAGCAAGTCAAGTTGTTTTTCGATTTTATGACAGAACATTTATGTCTCACTGTCAATAATAAGAATATTAAACGCTCCATACAAATTCATACATAGTAATTATGTACATGTACGATTATGTATGCACGGCAAAGTGCGCGTATGGCTGGTCTGGTTATGTGCCAATGACTTGTACGACGCGTTTAATATAGCCGAGAAATAACATAATTTTCCATTTTATGCCTTTAAAGTACTGGTCTGCTCTTATCTCTAAAATTTACCGCTGCGCTTTTGACGCGATGGTTGATGTTGTTGGCTCTTCCTATACATATGTACACACATATCTGCACATCGTACATACATACATACTTTTGTATGTATGGATGTATGCGGCATTGTTGAAGGATCAGCTATGGTGACAAAGTTTTGATGTTCAACTAGACCATCGAGTGACCGTAGCGGTAACTTTTAATGCAGACGATTCACAGAACTTTCGAAACGTCGAATAGCTTAACGGCGCATACTGGCAAATTGTTGTGGTATGAATGCTCGATGGCGGTGAATGTTCATGGTAGGTGTGGGAAATCGCTTAGTTATAGTGCGACTAGTATTCGACTTACTTATATAAATTACGTATCAGTATGTATGTACATACAGTCACCGAAGAAAGTATTAGTACAGTGTATAAACGAAGGTATAATTTAGTATAGCACCTAAATTTATTTTTTTTTTTTAACAAATAAATTTTTTTATTTTTAATACACTACATCTTAATTTTAGTTTTTTTTTTAAAATTTGATATCAATTTCTCCGATTTATTTTTGCGAAAAAAACGAATTTTAAATAAATATACATACATATGTATTTTATTTTGACATAGTAACTTTAAAAGCAACCCTGCTATCATTTTCGAAGTAACGGTATAAAACGCTGTATAAATTCTTAAACAATTTCATATGAATTGACAGTTTGCTTTATTAGTTATTTCAACGAGCGCGTGGAAATGGGTAGCAAAAGTAGCCAAATTATCATTGCTGAAAAAAAAAAATTAATTTGAGCCTCAGTTCTGATGGAAAATCACTTTCCGAAATTGGAAAAATTGTTAATGGGTTAGGGGTAGTCAGAGGCCCGAAAAAATCGTGATTTTCAATAATTTTTTTGCTAGTCAATTGCTTTATTTTACAAAAATAAAAACATAGCATTAATACATCATATTTCGACTTGACTTTAACAAAATTTCAAAAAAAAAAACTTAATAATTCTAAAAGTTATCGCTGTTTGTGGCGCTCGGGCGCTCGATAGATCGATAGCAAAACTTTTTTTCTCAAAACTTTGTTTATTGAACTGGCGATCACTGCCGCGGCCGCCGTAGCCGAATGGGTTGGTGCGTGATTACCATTCGGAATTCAAAGAGAGGTCGTTGGTTCGAATCTCGGTAAAAGCAAAATTAATAAAAACATTTTTCTAATAGCGGTCGCCCCTCGGCAGGCAATGGCAAACCTCCGAGTGTATTTCTGCCATGAAAAAGCTCCTCATAAAAATATCTGCCGTTCGGAGTCGGCTTGAAACTGTAGGTCCCTCCATTTGTGGAACAACATCAAGACGCACACCACAAATAGGAGGAGGAGCTCGGTCAAACACCTAACAGAAGTGTACGCGCCAATTATTTATTTTTTTTTTATCGCTGTTTGTGTGCCCCATTTCTACTGAAGCCCCTTGCGCTGATCATCACAAGTCCTTGGAGATTCATCTAAAATTAATTGGACAAAAGAAATTAGTTTTATAAATAGAAAATCTTGTCCCTGATCGAAGCTTTTTTTTCAAAATTAACAATATGGCGGCCTCATCAAAAATTTTCACAGTTTCAAACCGAACGGCAGATATTTTTATGAGGAGCTTTTTCATGGCAGACAAACACTAGGAGGTTTGCCATTGCCTGCCGAGGGGTGACCGCTATTAGAAAAATGTCTTTATTAATTTTGGTGTTTCACCGAGATTCGAACCGACGTTCTCTCTGTGATTTCCGAATGATAGTCACGCACCAACCCATTCGGCTACGGCGGCCGCGGCAGTGATCGCCAGTTCAATAAACAAAGTTTTGAGAAAAAAAGTTTTGCTATCGATTTATCGAGCGCCCGAGCGCCCTTTGTTAATTGTTGAATAACTCTAAAAGTATTTATCGGATTCACTTCAAAATTTCACACAATATTTTTAAGATATTATACTTTAGGAGAATGCAAAAAATCCAATTTTTTGAAAATTCTGACACCCCTAGCCCCTTCAAAAAAGGCCGCTATACTCTTGGAAGTGTTTTAAAACGATTAAAAGGTTAGACAATTGGAAAATCGCAAGAGTTCGGGTCAACTAAGAAAGTTGACAGAAAAAGAAGAGCGTCACATAACAAAAATTGTGAAAAATCACCGAAGACTTCTTCATCAGAAATTGCAGCCGAGTTTAAGAAAAGCTTTGACATCGAGTATACCGCCAGAACAGTGCAAAATATGTTACTTTGAGTAAAGCTGCGCAAAAGTTCCGAAGAAGAAACCATATAAGTATAAGCAAAATAAACCAACAAAAAATATTTGATTTCGAAAATTCATGCATCCATAAAAATCCTGATTTCTGGAACGATGTGTTGTTGCGTTGTTTTCTAATGAAAGCAAATTTAATATATATCGAAGTGATGGCTGTATTTTAGTGTGGCGAAAACCAATTACGAAAAAAACATTGAAAAAAAAGACATGATACCTACAAGTAGACATGCATGAGGAGGAGAAAGAAACAATCTCGCACCGTCTGTGCCATTGTCCTGCTCTATCCAGAGGTATATGTATTTGTCATTTTAGGTAGACAATTTTTTAATGAATTAGAAGACCTCAGTTCTACCGAAATCAGGAATTTTCTAAAAATTTTGAAAAGTACTGATTAGTTTTAGGAGAGATAGGGACAAACTCCCCACGCGGCATCACAATGGGCTATTAGCTCAGTGTGTCCCACAGGACAACCGCTTCAACTTAACCTAACCTAACAGTGAAACACGGTTGCGGTGGACTTTGGATATGGGGATGTATGGCGGCCTCCAGCGTGGGAGAATTTGCATTTAAAGATGAAGTAATGGATAAGATGGTGTACTCAAATATTTTGTAGCAATCAATTTAAAACGCAGCGCCGAACAATGGAGCCTGTCCTCGGAATATTACTTCCAACAGGACAATGATCCGAAACATACAGCTCATATTGTTAAGGAATAGATTTGGTACAATACTCCACATACTTTAACCACTCCGACACAATCCGCAGATATAAACCCATCGAGCATGGGATGTGCTGGGATGATATTTCAAAAAAAGCACAACTGAAAGCTAGAACAAACGAGGAAGGCTGAAAATTGGTGGCAATATTACCCAAAAACTGGTTTCTTCAATACCAAGTAGAATGAATGAAGTTATAATAAGGAAAGGACTGTCTACACATTACTAAATAATACCGCTAGAAACAAGCTAATTTTCTCTGCGTCAATACTTTTTTCGCTGGAAAATATGTGAAAAAAGTTTAAAATTTTCGTTTTTTTTCACAATGAAATACTTTTGATTTTGTTTGTCTATGTGAAGTAACCTTATATAACACATGAACTGTAAAGTCACGGGCCTGACACATAGATGACACTAGTTTTATTGCATTCACCGCTTTTTCAGTTAGTACTAACTTAAAACCAGGCAATGGCAAACCTCCGAGATTATTTCTGCCATGAAAAAGCTCCTCATAAAATATCTGCCATTCGGTGTAGGCTTGAAACTGTAGGCCCCTCCATTTGTAGAACAACATCAAGACGCACGCCACAAATAGGAGGAGGAGCTCGGCCAAACACCCAAAAAGAGTGTACGTGCAAATTATACCTATATATACAATATACATATATATATATATATATATGTATATATATTATATATACTAACCTTAAAAAGAAAGCTGTATAATTTCATGATGTTCTATTCATTAGTTCGTGAGTTATTGTGATAGGAGACACGCTACTTTTGTTATTTTCAAAACAAAGGATCTAAAAGAATTTCGTGTTTTTATTTTACACTGCTTCTTACACTGCCGTTCAAGCGAAATAATGACTGGAAAAGTGTTATGGGAACTTTGCTCCATCAGAAACAACAATAAAATGACGGTTTGCTGGTAACACCAGAAAAGATAAAAAAAAAATCCACAAAATCGTTTACCAAAAACAAGAACGTGTAGATGATTGTGATGATTCAGTGGCACAACTACATCCACCGTTTTCATCAGATTTGGCTCCCAGCGACTACTGGCTGTTCGCAGACCTAAAAAAATGCTCGCCGGTAAGAAAGTTAGCTCGAATGAAGTGGTTATCGCTGAAACTGAAGCCTATTTTGAGGCAAAAGATAAATCGTTCTTCAAAAGTGGTATTGAAATGTTAGAGCAGCGCTGGAATAATTGCGTTGTTCTTGATGGAAATCACGTTGATTAATAAGCTAATTTTGAACAAAAAAAAAAAAAAACTGTTTTCTTTGTTAGACCGGGGACTTTGCAGCCCATGTCTTAGGAATACCTTAAAAAAAAATATATATATTTTATTTTTATCAAAGCAATTTACTGTTATAATCTTTTTAAAGTTTTAGGTAGTACTGTGCCAATACTTTTTTCGGTGTGTGTAACAAGCTCATGTACTTATACACGCACACATTCTGTACTTAGAGCACATCCAAGCAATGCTCTACTGTTCCCTATTTGTATGCGACAAACTCAGTGACTGAAGTGTTAACTTTGATGCTTTCTTATCAATTTTTGTTCTTGTTTGTTTCAGATTTACATACATACCCACATACACAGACACGCACTCACACATATGTAAGCAGGCTGTGTTGTTAATGTTTTAATGCCTACTTTTTGCTGTTTCTGCTGGTCGTCGTTCGCAGAGTTCATAATTTCAGCGTTCGTTTATTATTTTATTTTTCAATATTAATTCCTTTCTGAAATGACTATTTATATTATTTATTGTTATCGCCTCAACGCCTGACCGCAGTGTTTGCATGTAGCGCCCAACCGTCGGCTGCCAGCCACCAACCACCACCAGCCACAAGAGTCATGCCGCACATGCAAACAACCAATTTTTCTGATAACAGCAACACATCGGCGGCGACGATTATTCCAAATGAGGTCTGGTTTGATGAATCCAAATAACGGCACCATAGTTGAGACAATAACAACAGGAACAGCAACAGCACAAACAAAAAGAGCTACTTCTGCTTTTTACGATCCGACTATATAAATACATAAATCGCCTGTTGCTGTTGTTGTTCATATGTTTCCTTAATACTCGCATTCTCTGTCTGCTTGTCTAGTCGACTTTCTAAAAGCAGCAGACCTCGAGAAATGGGTGTAGTCCAGTTTATCTTAAAGATTACTTCATTTATTTGGCCCTTTTTGCAGTAGTTGAATAGAAGGCACTTAGGAAACTCTTTGTACCCCATTCACAGTGCCTGCGTATGTATGTAAATATGCTCATGTAAGCAGTTTGTGTTATCGCAAAGTGTTTGGGCTGACTTGAATGGCGTACCTACTCGTAAATTCAATGTGCAATGTCATATCGGTTGATTGCATTTGACTTCTGTTTGTTATGGGGATGCTGCTACTTTTTTCTTAGGCCGTGGAGGCGTGCGCGTTGATATGAGCTGCTTATCATTATGGAAAAGTATGTTTCTTAATCCTTCTTGAAGTGTTGACGAAAGTCGTATATGTATATGCATACATCATTTTATTGCTTTTGATCGTTGGAAACCATTTAGTTTCAGGGTTTTTTCGAAAAAATTTAGAAATATTACAGAATGGAATCTTGTTAACTTTCCAGCTGGATACATTCGTTACCTTAGATTTGGATATTTGGTATCTGTTCAACAAATTACGAACGGTTAGTTGACAAATCCGAAAGACATCAAATTCGCTGTTGATAGAAAAGGTTAGGTTGGGTATATTTGGCTGATCTGAATAGATCTCACATAGACCACAAGGGTCCGTTGGGTTACCAATGTTGTTGGAGTCGTGTTAAACATAGTTCGTGATACATGCCGGTCGATAACGGGGATAACGGGATGTACAGACAAGACATCGTAAAATTTTTGGTTATGCTTCAAATCGGATCAAAGTCAGCTTGTTATAGTTTAAGTAAATCAGAAAAACTAAAGTTAGCTTTGGAAAAAGTAAATATTGGGTTGGCAACTAAGTAAAGGGTGATTTTTTAGCTATTGTATTTTTAACAGTTTGTTTAAACAGCTGACGCACGTTTCGTGTTTTGTTTCACTGTCAAACATCTTCAGTTTGGTCTATAATTTAACCATGAATCGGCTTACAAACGAAAATCATTGAATTTTATTATAAAAATGCATGTTCTGTTAGGAAAGTTTCAGATCCACTTTTTTATCGAAAAATTGTGTTCAGCGACGAAGCTCATTTTGGGATCAATGGGTACGTAAATAAGCAGAATTGTCGATTTTGGAGTGAAGATCAGCCAGAAGAATTGCCAATATATCCAGAAAAGGTCACAGTTTGGTGCGGTTTATGCGCTGGAGGCATCATTGGACCGTACTTCTTCAAAGATGCTGCGAATCGTAACGTAACTGTGAATGGTGAGCGCTACCGTGAAATGATATCCAACTGTTTTTTGCCCAAAATGCAAGAGCTTGACTTGCATGACATGTGGTTTCAGCAAGACGGTGCCACATGCCACACAGCACGCGTAACAATGGAATTGTTGAGAGGCGAGTTCGGTGAACATTTTATTTCACGTTCGGGACCTGTCAATTGGCCACCCAGATCGTGCGATATAACGCCTTTAGATTATTTTTTGTGGGGCTATGTTAAAGCTCATGTCTATTCAGACAAGCCTGCTTCAATTAACGCATTGGAAGACAGCATTAAAGCATTTATATGTGAGATAGCGGCCGAAGCATTGGAAAGAGTATGCCAAAATTGGACTAAGCGGATGGACCATTTGAAGCGCCGTCGCGGTCAACATTTGCATGAAATAATCTTCAAACATTAAATTATATGAACTGTACTATCGATTTAAATAAAAGGTGCATGCAGTTTTCTGAATTTTACGTGTATTTTTTTGAAAAACTATCCTATAGCTCTTATAAAATCACCCGTTATTATAATTGCAGATGTTTTTTTAGAACCAATTTTGTTAGGCAATTAAATAACTAAATAACTTTATTCTGTAATGTATTGCCCATTTTGATCAATGACCTTTTGCCATCTTTCAGGCAGCCTCATAATCCCACATTCGTAAAACTTCTGGTTTTTATTAGCCAAAAACTGAATCAGGTACGATTTGACATTATCATCATTACCGAAATTTTTACCATTCAAGGAGTTTTGTAAAGATCGAAACAAAAAGTAATCAGATGGTGCAAGGACAAGACTATATGGTGGCTGTGGCAAAACATCCCAACCAAGCTCCAATATTTTTGCCGAGTGGCCAAAGATGTGTGTGGCTTTGCATTGTCATGATGGAATACAATACTTTTTTCAACTACATTGTTTAATTTTGTTAGTTGTTCAATGTAGATATTAGAATTGATCGTTCGGTTGGGTGGTAAGAGTTCAAAGTAGACAATTCCTTTGTAGTCTCCCCAAACTGATAACAAAACCTTCTTTTGATGAATATCAGCTTTTGATGTTGTTTGAGTCGATTCATATGGACTGCTCCACGATCTTTTCCGCTTGATATTGTTGTAAACAACCCATTTTTCATCGCCAGTTATCAGTCATTTTAAAAATGGATAATTTTCATTACGTTTCTTTAGTAAATCGCAGCTGTTAATGCGTTGTATTAAATACGTTTCTTTCTGCAATCTCACGTGTTTTATTGTGACGATCCGAATCGATTATTGCTTTGATTAGGGCGTCATCAACTTCAACTGGACGACCAGAGCGTTTTTCATCTTTAAGCGAAAAATCACCGGAACGAAATTTGGCAAACCAATTTTGACACTGCCGTTGTTTTAAGGCTTTGCCACCATAAACAGCACATAGCTTTTTATGAGCTTGCGATGCGGTTATCCCTTTGCGGAAATATAAAAGCAAAATATGACGAAAATGTTCCTTTTGATTTTCCATTTTTCAACGAACGCCAAAAGAAAACTACGCAACCGATCAAAAAACTTTTCTTATTGATTGACAGCTGAATTGTCAACTACCAAATAACAAAATGTGTTTTGTTCTATGAGTGAAATCCGCAATTACTTACTTGCCAGAATTTAGAATTAGAAATTTGGACTCTACAAAGATCGCACTGTGTCCTACTTTTTTGAGTGAGAATGCACACAGGAGATGTTTCTTTCTTTACCTTATTGACAGACACTCTATTATGGCAACTCACAACAAACCACTGCTATATAATCAAATACTTAAACTGGTCTGGACATATGACATTCAGCCATGGGGATGCTCAAGCGAATTTTGCATTACTATTATCCAACGATTCCAAAATAAAGTTTTGCGCAATATCGTCAATGCTCCATACTATGCGAGCAACCTCAACCTCCATCGTGATCTTGGTATGCTACTCATCATTGACGTGGCGAAAAAGTGTAACATGGCTCACAGGCCCTCCTGAAGTATGATAATATAGAAAGCAGTTCCCGGAAGGGTGCCTCCCCAGAACGAGAGGAGAGATCGTTTTAGTGGCCACACCACACGACGCAGTAGACGACGGTCGCTGTAAGTGCGAAGGCATTTTGAACCCTACCTTACCCAACAAAAAAAAAATGGCTCACAGGCAACGTCTAACTGCACATGTCAACGCTGAAGCTTTGGTTTTGCTCCAGCTAAATACTCTTTATGTTGTTTCCGTTTGTAATATCTAAACCTTATTATGTTTATGCTTTAAGATTCGTTAATGAAAAAAACAAAAAAAGTAAAAAAAAACTATTCAAAAATGGATTGGATGACTTTGCGCTTTTACGCCACCACCTACAGCCCGTGGCAAACGATAGAATATCAACGTTTTGAGCAGTTTCTACAATTTTTCTTCTTTTATGCTCATTATTATTAATTTTTATATACAGGTATTATCTAACAATACCGCAGCCGCTGTAGCCGAATTGTTAGGGCATTACTACCATTCGAAATCCGGAGAACATAGGTTGTAATCTCTGTGCAACACCAAAATGAGAAAAAAGTTTTTTCTAGTAGCGGTCACCCCTCGGCAGCCAATGGCAAACGTTCGAGTGTATTTCTGCCATGAAAAAGCTCCTCATAAAAAAAGCGCGAATTATACAGGGTGACCGATATGAAGAGTTACCTATTCAAAACACCATAACTTTCTTGTGTGAAATTAGTTTTTATTGATTTCAAAGTCAAAATTGTTCAAAAATGATTACAATTTTAACATATATTCACTTTAGCTCGATATGACCACCTTTTGCCTTGACTATAGCCTTCAAACGGTCAAAAAATGAGTTGCATGCTACACGAATGTGGTCTTGAGGTATTTTGGCCCATTCTCGTGTAATCGCTTTTTTCAGCGCATCCATACTGGCATATTTATTAGTCACCTTGCTCTCCAAAATGGACCAGATGGAATAGTCTATCGGATTTGCGTCTGGCGAATTCGAAAGCCATTGTGTGGACGAAATGAAGTGTGGAACATGATGTTTTAACCATTCTTGGTTCAGCCGAGCTTAATGAGACGGTGCCGAGTCCTGTTGGAACGTCCATGGTCTACGACCGAAATGTTTGCGTGTCCACGACTCTAAAGCAGCTTCTAAAACATTTTCCCGATAATAAGTCGCATTCACTTTGACACCAGGCTTGATAAAAACGATTGGAGAGCGTCCATCAGCGGTCACTGCGGCCCAAACCATTACTTGCGATGGGAAATTGCTTCGAGTGGCCAGAAGTAGTCTCAAATTCTCGTATGAGCGTTCGATCAAGTAAACACGATCGTTTTGGGTGTTTATGAACTGCTCAATTGGGAAATTTGTTTCATCAGAAAACACAATGTTAGGAAATTCGCCACGTTCGTGCAAGCGCAACAACTCCTTTGCTCTTTCGCACCGAACTTTTTTTTGCTGGGGTGAAAGATCGTGTGCTTTTTGGAACTTGTAAGCCTTGACCGTGAGCTCATTTTTCAATATGCGTCGCGTGCTGTGTCTTGCGATATTTTCAGTTCTTTGGTTATTTTTCTTCCACTTCGACGTGAATTTTGTTCAAGTCGAGCCTCCAGTTTTCGAACCATTTCGGGCGTTGTTGCGGTTTTTTTGGTCCACCTCCATAGCGTTTTGCAATGCTACCAGTATCATTGTAACGATTTATAGTGCGATACATAAACATTTTATTCACTTTGAGGCGACTGAGCTCACGAACAATGGCTGGTTGTGATTTTCCGCCCAAATATAACGCAATCACACTATTACGTTTGAATTCCATCACAGAAAAAAAAGCGTAATACCTCAACGAAAAACTATTGCCAAAAATCTACGCAATTTTGAACTACTTCCAACTTGCACTGTGTTATAATAAAATTTAATAAAATATAAAATACAAAATTCCATACAAAAATTCTTTCTAAAATTTTTTAGCTAGGGCAGTAGATTTGATACATAAAGTTTGTGGAATTTTTTCAATTTTTATATAAAATTTTAAAGTAGATCTTTATGGTTTTTGTTAGACAGTAAGCTATACATTTACACAAAAATAATGATCATGCAATAAAAAAAAATTGTTAAAAGTGGAAAAAAATTTGGAAGAGCTATCCTTTTGTCGTGGGGTGCATGCATGTACATATGTGAAAAAAACTGATAATGAATGAAAAAATGTAATAAGTTTGAAATTATAAAAACACTCAAAGATGTATAATACACGTAAATGGCGCTTCTAACCTTTATTAGGTATTTGGTCGAACCGCTTCTCCAATATGTGGTGTACGTCTTGTTGTTGTCCTGCAAATGAAGCGATCTACAGTTTTACTGGGAGGCCGTGAGCATTGCTATTAGCACACTTTCCCAATTGTTTTCGGTATTTCATGTCCACAGTGGGTATGTACATGTGCATGTAATACACCCAGCAGCAGCAGAAGTTTGCGTACAATAATAATTTTTACAATATTTACAACGATTTTTATGTTAAATATTTTTCGTTATTTTTTATAATAAATAAATAAAGTTTGAAACTTCCAAGAAAGTTCAATGAAATAAAAATAGAATTGAAATGGAAACAATTCTTTTTGTATCAAAATAAGATTTTTTTAAATATTTTAGCATATGTAATTAAAAAGCTCATTCAATTTCAGCATGACAAAACCCAAGTGTGAAGCGGTTACTAATTCGTCTTAATTTTTGATGATTTTTTCCGCTCAGAGTCTTTTGAATTTTCCTTCAATAACGCATGCATGAAATGGTTGTTCTTTTGTCGACCTCAACACAGTTAAGAGTTGCTGAATACGACTTCTAAAGGAGCTCGAAATATCGACAAATATCGTAGATAATAGCAATAAGTTAAAGCGGCTTTAGTTTCATATAATAAAAATACGAAAACTATGTATGTAAAAATAAACCCTGCACGTATTCTTCTGTTACTGGGTGTATTTTCTGAATATTTTTCAGAAAAGTATTACATTTTTATCAAACGATTGTATTTACACTCACCGCGTCACGTTATAAATAATCACTTTTGCATTACAATATGTACTTACATTAGGGAGGGTGAATTTTTTTCGAACATCGTTTCTAGCGGATTCGGATTCTATAAGTAAATGAAATTCTAAGAAAAAAAGTCCACTAGAGCATAGCTCTAAAATGAATTTGGACCGCTCCAAATTTTAAAGGAAACTATTTTTAATTATTACGAAATCATGCAATATGAAAAATATATCGGCCAAGGTATAATAAATGGTACGAATAATTCGTTTTTGAAATTTATTTTTTATTTAAGGAACTTTATGACGGCGCAAGTTTTTAATATTGTTATGGGGAAAGTGACTGCGAATCATTATGCAAATCAAACTAAAACTTACAAAAAAAATAAATGCATTTAAATTTTAAAATATTAGAAAAAAAAATTTTAACATTTATTTTTAATCATTAATTTTTTTTGTTGGTTTAAATTAACAATTTAGCTAAAACTTAAAAGCAAATCAAAAAGGTTTAAATTTTAAACATTAAAAAATTTATTTTTAATATTTTTTATCATTCATTAATTTTTTTGTTTGCTTAAAACTAGTAATTTAACTAAAACTTACAAAAAATCAAAAACAATTAAATTTTCCAATATTTCAAAAATTTATTTTTAACTTTTTTTTCCAATCATTAATTTTTTTGCTTGCTTAAAACTAATAATTTATTTACAATTATTTTGGTTTTAGAACCTTATTACTAGCAATAAGAGCTGTATTTTTCTACTTCTACTTTCGTACTAATTGAATATCGATTCTTTTAAAATTTGGGGGAGGCGCTCGAAATTGACTTTAAAGCTATGCTCCAAAAGATTTTTCCCCAGCCCAGTGGAATCCAAATACTCCCGCAAATTGATCCACCCTAATGTGCAAGCATACATACACACGCATTCGTACTGTAAAAAACAAATGTCTGGCAACCATTGATAGAAGTCAGAATTTCATTAAGTAAACTGAAGCGATAAAAGGAAGAACAACAAGGCGACAAGCCCAACAATACTTCAAAAGTAGATTAGACAAGTTTATCGCTTTTCACTATGGTTATCATACGGGCTTGAGTTTTTCTTTGTTTTATTATTGTTTTGAGTATTGCTGTTGTTTTTTTACGAAGTACATATGTATATGTTTTTGTAGTAGTTTTTTTGTTTTTTTTTTTTGCAGGCACATTTGCACACGCAGACATATTGGCACTTTTTGTGAATGGGAGAGGATTGAAAGAAAAAACAAACATTTCTATAAGAATGAATGAAATAACGTTTGTTGAACATATGTACGTGTGTGTATGTGTGCAGTACTCGTGTTTTTATCAGTTACTGAAGGTCGTCACTGATATCCGATCAGTAGCTGCTTTTGTTTGTAATGACGACGGGGTTTCCTACCGGTGATTATGCTTTGAGAAATTCGCTGGTTATCTTTCGTTATGTGAATAAATTATAACTTACACACTCGTATATGTGAATGTAAGTAAGTATGACAATTAAAAGAGAGTATAAACTTTAATAAATTATGAAAAAAAAATGAAATAAATAATTATAAAACAACACAAAGAATACATGAGACCAAATTAGAAAAACATTATTGAAAAGTAGAGTAAGTGGAAATTTGTACGTCTTACTGTTTTTGTAATGGTTGACAAGTAATGAAGATTTTGTGAACACAACTCGAGCTTGAATTCCACATCAAGACAAACGAGGGATGACTTGTAATTAAGTTACAAATTTGCGAAAATGGGCGAGTCGTACTCATAACTGGCTGGAATTTGTGCATACTCACGATTTAGAAGACACAAAAAAACTTAGCGATGACTTTTATTTATGTTTTGCTGATGTTATTATCATAAATGAAATGGCTTAATGGCTTAGTAGTGCATGAAATATGTAAAAAAAAAATATGCTGAGTTGTTAATAAAAAAAAAAAAAAAATTGATAACGTTTTCTGCCGAAGAAAATATAGTAAACTGCCATAATATACATTTGTGGGTTACTAACTAAGTAATATTCATGAAATTTAAAACTTATTTTATTGTCAGTAACAAGTAAAATCACTACAGTTATCTCGTGTCATGCTCCCATTCCACACCAATTCCCCATGATTTTTCAAATATCAAAAACATGCATCTAAAACAATAAATAGTTAAATTTTTCTTGCATAAAATTTATTGAATTTTATGGAAAAATGTACAAAGACACTGGTAAAAGAAAAATATAACAATTTCAGAGTGCATTCACTACTCTCGCAAGCAATCGACACGAACTTAGAAGCAGAAATTTCAGTTACTATATAATATATTTTCTCGGTCGCCGTAGCCGAATGGGTTGGTGCGTGACTACCATTCGGAATTCACAGAGAGATCGTAGGTTCGAATCTCGGTGAAACACCAAAATTGAGAGAAAGTTTTTTCTAATAGCGGTCGTCACTCGGCAGGCAATGGTATACCTCCGAGTGTATTTCTGCCATGAAAAAGCTCCTTATAAAAATATCTGCCGTTCGGAATCGGCTTGAAACTGTAGGTCCCTCCATTTGTGGAACAACATCAAGACGCACACCACAAATAGGAGGAGCAGCTCGGCCAAACACCCAAAAAGGGTGTACGCGTCAATTATATATATATATATATTTTTTTTTTTTAATCGGATGAAACTGGACTCAATTTGGCTAACAATATTTCTTAATACCGCATAGTTTGTATTTTAGCTAAAAACTGATTCTAGCTTGTTTGTCACTGCTCTAAAATTTATAGCGTTAATTTTTTCTTGAGTATTCTTTGAGATTTTGTACCGATAAAGTCAATATGAATTCATATGAATTTACGTTCTCTGCTGTTGCTTTTACAAGGTGACGCAAAATGAATCAATTTTGTTTTTGAAATTTTGATTTGTTTTACTAAATAAAAAAAAAAATTGATGTACTATAATATTTATAAAATATTTGTATTTATACTGCCGCTCCGTTTTAAATATGATTAACGAATGACGCCATTTGCAAAAATTATAAATTTTCCGATAAGGTGATTAATTTTGTTCAAAATTGATACTGGAACAAGTTTTAATAACTGTAAATAAATACAATTTGGCTACGAAATTTATTGCTGTGCCACAAATCCTATGATAGCCACTTTAATCGCCTGTGAATCTTCATTGATTAATGATCTCAAAGTTTTGAGATACTTAATACTCATAGTTGACTACGTCAAGCCATTCCCCCTGCTGTTTTATATCGGGTGTTGGGGAGTGGTAGATCTGGAGTGAACTCTTTAAACATTTTTTTATGCGTGACGGATATCTCTGAAAAAATAAAACGGCCAACCAAAGGATACTGAACACGTACGTTCTCACGAATTTAATGTAATCAACGAGCAAAACGAGTTATGTGCGTTAATTTAGAAAACAGAAATTTCAATGGCCTTAGCTGCTTTTTTCATATATGGCGCTGCTGCAGGTACCAGTAAGGAAATATTTCTAAGTACTTTTATAATAAAAAAATATTAAACATGGATTTATGTCTAAAATATGCAATAAAAATTTTTAATTGATTGCAAAATATGTCAAAATATGCTGTAACATTTATGGCTAAACGTTTTATACTTTTACAAATAACATTTCTATTTGGTGCATTTTGTCATGCTCAGACTTGTATCTCCACAAACAATATCACACACTTCGTCAACGATTTCTGGTGTTATTTAAACTCTAAAGCCCTGAATAGGGAATGTAGGCATATATTTTCTTGACACTATAACTAATATTTTTGAAATGCTTTGCTGTTAAACCTGTCAAAACCACGCGAAAAGGAGTTCTACGCAAAAATACGGTGGATTGCGTAGCCGGAGATGGACTGATGAGGGTTATTTTTTTGAAGCGCGGCCGAAAGCCGCCCACGCGTAAAGGAGTTCTACGCAAAAATACGGTGGATTGCGTAGCCGGAGTTGGACTGATGAGGGTTATTTTGTTGAAGCGCGGCCGAGGGCCGCCCACGCGAAAAGGAGTTCTACGCAAAAATACGGTGGTTTCTATCGAAACTGAAGAAAAACAGTGCGCACTTTTTTTATAAAATTTGTTGAATTTCTTATCATTTACTTACAGCATTTCGTCAATACAGAATTTTGTGAATACAAAATTTCGTCAATACAGAATTTCGTCAATACAGCATTTCGGCAATATAGAATATTTTTTACAGAATTCTGAAATACAGAATTCTATAATACAGAATTCTGAAATACAGAATTTTGTATACAGCATTTTGTAAACAGAATATTGTATCATACAGCATTACGTACCCAACCCGAGCAAATTACATGGTCCAAACGCAGGACTTCCCATCAGACCTGAAAAGCTTAAATTTGCTTTCATCCGTAAAAACAATTTTCTTCGCGCAGAACTCTGCGAACAGTTGCAGGGTTACAGATCTTGCCTAAGTATTTTCCGACTTCGTTCGTTAATTTTGGAGCGCTTAAATCAGGATTTTCTTGAACTTTGTGAACAATCCACCTCTTATCTACATCAATTTTAATTTTTTCAATTTTTCGCTAAAAATGTTTTTTGAGAATGGCTTAAGACTCTAAGATAAACAGGAAAAAATATATTTCACCGTTATTGCATTCTCAGAAAAAAATATAAAATATATATAAATATAAATAAAAATACACTGCATCATTTAAGCTGTGAGAATTTAAGCTGATGAGAAAACTATTTGTTTCTCTATTTTTCCAGTAAGCTTTTTTTTGTTATTGTTCTTTCTGCCGTGGTAAACAGTACATACATATCTCAGAAGTTTTTGCCATCCTGAAAGTAGCTGAATGGATAATCGAGAGGAGATGGAGCGGGAAACATATTGGAGTTTTCAGTGACAGTCAGGCTGCACTGAAAGCCCTGGAGAACGCGAGGCAAACCTCAAAGATTGTTCAAAAATGTAAGAAGAAGCTCAATTCTGTCGCAAGACAAAAGAGGCTTGTACTTATATGGGTTACAGGACAATCTGGTGTTAAAGGAAACGAAATTGCCGACGAATTGGCCAACCGTGGATCAGCGGTTCCCCCACAAGGGCCAGAGCCAATAATCGGAATCAGTCCCGCAGGAATCATGAATTGGATCAGCGATTATGCAGGCAATCTTCATAAATAGCGATGGTCCGGTCTAGAACGCTGCAGAACTGCAAAGTGTTTTGTGACAAGTCCAAACAGAAAACTGTCAAACTTTCTACTAAAACTTAGAAGGAAAAATATTCGGTTGATGGTCGGCATCATTACAGGACACACCCCATGAGGTCAGCATATGACCACCATTGGAATCATCGAGGACCCGGTATGCCTGTCATGCTTGGAGGAGGCGGATAGCACTGAGCACTTTCTCTGTGAGTGTCCTGCCTTTGCTAGAGCACGGCTACGAGTTTTGGGTTCCGATGTCATGAGAATAAGTAATATTCGTTCTCTAAAACTGGAGGATATTTACAGATTTACCACAGAATCTGGAAAATTCTCACAGGACTAACTATCTCTATCTCTGTCTCTATTCTTTCCTATCTCTTTCTCTGATACTTTTCTCCATCCCTCCTTGACTATCTTTCCAGAGCCATAATTACAATGGGCTTTTTAGCTTGAGTATTTTAGGAGCCACCAAATCTCCTGGTGCTCCTTGGCTCGACCTTTTCAAATTTTAATTTTTTCAATTTCAATGGTGACTTGGTATTAAGGACAACTTTGTTTTGAAGTACAAACTCAGATATTATGGAAGTAAATTTGTGGAAAATAATTCAATATGTATATATTACTCGGTATTGATTATATATGTACATATATTCAGTATACAGTTCCCTAGTATGCAAATGCTCTTAAACAGTTTCAGTCAAACAGGTGATGAGTTCAAAGTACGAGTTTATTCGGTCTAAGTAAATTTTTTTTCAGCAAAATCAAAACGAGAAGCTACTTGACTCCTATGTAAAAAAAAGAAATTTATAATATAATGAGAATTTTATTTTTTATTCTATAAAGCAATTTCTCATTTTAAATACTCGCCGTATGTAGCACTGCAGCTAACAAATTTCTTAATAATTAATATAATACTTATTAAATACTTTCCAAGGCGGGTTTTTGTGCTGACTGTACATACATACACTAAAATGTATGTACATACTTACCTACATACACATACATATATTATACATAAATATACTTATTTTATACTTTTAATTTGTACACGAGTTCATATTTTTATTCGTTGTTGTTTGCTTCTTGACACCAACGCCCTACATAAAATTAAAACAAATAAATAACAAAATGAAAAAAAGCAATTAAAACAAAATGGATGATGTTTTGCAGTTCTCCATGATTTTGTATGCCAACCAAACCAAAACAAGTTACGTATTTTATTTGTATAAAATAAATTAGAATTAAGCGCATGTGGCGAAATAAAGTAAGTACATACAAACATACATATGCATGTACATATGTATATATGTACATATAAGTATTACATATAAAGACTAAAAAGCCTACATGAGCTGAACAAAAATATGTACATTCATATAACATTTTTAGACATATCATGCAGGCAAACATATATACATAAGTAAGTGCCTAAGTAAAAAAGTGTGTACATACATAAATGTTCACTAGATTTGTTATGAACTAAATTCGAGTACTTACAAATGCCTACATACAAATATTCCATTTTTTTTTAATCTTCAGGTTACCTGGATTGGTGCCTCACTGCCTTTCGGTATTGTCCGGGTTCGAAAACTCGAGCAGGAAACGCCAAGCTTCCGAGTGTATTTTTGCCATGAAAAAGTTCCACACAAAAAACCATTTGCCGTTCGGAGTTGGCTTAAAACTGTAGGTCCCTCCATTTGTGGAACAACTTCAAGACGCACGCCACAAATAGGAGGAGGAGCTACAGAGCTCTGCCAAACACCTAACCGAAATGTACGCACCAATTATTTATTTTTGTCCAAGATAGGAAGGTGGAATGTAATACGAAATAAGCTTAAGCAAATCAGAGGCCTATATTATTTTATGAGAGGCGTAATCGAAAGCCTTGGAATAATCAGGTAGATACCTCTGAAATGAGACCTTTTTTCAATTTCAAACGTTTATCAACAAAAAATGGTTACAAATTTAATCTTCAGGCCATCGCTAGCGACACATTTTTCCCATCTCTCAGGCAATTTGTGGATGCCGCGCCAAAGAAAAGGCCGTCTTTGACCGCAAACCAATCATCGAGCTATTTTTTGGCTTCTTTGTGGGAATTGAAGCGCTGCTCGGAAAATGCGTGGCCCATCGATGCAAGCAAATGATAATCGGAAGGCGCCAAATCTGGTGAGTAAGCCGCATGCACAAGCGGTTCCCAATCGTACGTCTCCACCAATTCCCGGGTCGCTCTTGTTCGATGTGGCGGTGCATTGTTTTCAAGAAAATCATCAAGAAAAATTACTTTGTGACGCCGATCGGCATATTGTGGGCATATTTCGGCGTATAGCGCTGTTCAAATCGGCCAATTGTCGTTGGTAGCGTGCACCGTCAACTGGTTCACCTGGTTTTAATAGCTCGTACCAAATCATACCACGCTGATCCCAGAAAACACACAGCAATGCCTTGCGGCCGAAGCGATTTGGTTTGGCCGTTGTTTTTGGCTTGTGGCCTGGCGGACCATACGATCGTTTACGCTTGGGATTGGAGAAATACACCCATTTTTTATCACCCGTAACGATTCGATGCAAAAAAGGACTCCTTTTGAATCGGGAGAGTAGCATTTCTCAAGTTTGGGAAGGTTTAAAAATACTTCTAGCGACATCTATGGACTAATAGCTGAAAGTCTCATTTCATAGGTATCTATGGTACTCGTACTTGTAGTAATGGGTGATCAGATTGGAGATACTTTTTCCAATAGGATTTGTTTGACAGATCACGCGTGACTGCTGTCAAACATACAATACATACATACATACAATACATATTTTTTCAGTATTCATTGACATTTCATCATGGAAAGACATACGGCCCAACAACGTTCAGGAATCGTACAATTATATTACGAAAATCGACGCCCTGGGAAAAGTGTTCATCGCGCAATCAGGCCAATTTACCATATGGTATACGTAACCGTCCTACCAAACGCCCTATTCGACAAACCATCAACAAAATTGAGAATAGTTTCACATAAGCGGATGATAATCGATCGATTAGACCAAATATAGTCCGATGTGAAGAGAATATTGCGGCTGTGAATGAGAGTTTTGCCAAGACCCGGAAGAATCGATTTGGCGCTGATCTCAACCACTTGACCTATCTTATGGTACTACTGGCGCGATTTTACACAAAGATCTTGGTTTGAAAGTGTATAAGTTAGTCCAAGATTTGAAGCCGGCCAATTTTCCAGAGTGTCATAATTTCTCTAGTTGGTCTCTTGAAAAACTCGTCGAAGATACGCATTCTGGGACCTGAGTTTTGTTCAGCGATGAGGCTCATTTTGACTTAATGGCTAAATCAATAACACAATTGCCATATTTGGGCTGAAGAGCAACCCAAAGCCGTTCAATAACAGCCACTACATCGATTAAAAATAACCGTTTGGTGCGTCCTATGGACTGGAGGAATCATCGGTCCATATTTCTTCAAAGATGACGCTGACGCCAATGTAACAATAAATGGCGAACGCTATCGCGCCATTATAAACAACTTTTGGATGCCGGAAATTGAAGCCCGTGATATCCAAAGCACTTGGTTCCAAGAATCCAACAATGCTGCACTTCTTTGTATACAGTCCATGAAGCTATGGATTTACTGCATCGTCGTTTCGGTGAGCAATTTATCTCTCGCCTCGGATCAGTGGATTGGCTACCCAGATCGTGTGATATCACACCTTTGGATTTTTAATTGTGGTGGTATGTAAAGTCTAAATGCTTTGTGGATAAACCAGCTTTGATTGGTCGATGGAGGCAATGGAAGTCAACATTAATAAAGTTATTCACGAGATACCAACCGATGTCCTCCGACGAGTCGCGAATCTTTCAAAATTGGTGTTTACGGATGGCTGAATTACGGTGCAGTTGGAGCCAACCTTTGAAAGCGATTACCTTTAAAAAATAAATGTAATGAATGGTTCTACATAAATGTAATAAAGATTGCCCAATCATTTTGAATTTCCGTTGTGTTATTTCAATTTAAAGTTCGATACCTATAAATTTATCACCCTTTACTTGTACTTGATAGCCTTAAAAAGATTTTAGAAAACTCATAACCCTAACAACCCCTGCGCACTCATCTGCACATGATTGGGATGTGGTCCACTGACTCTGGTCACTTCTGCAACCGATTCCCGAAGACTCTTTAAATATGAAAACGTTGAGACATCTCCGGCTCTATTTTCAGTTTTATAAGGGAACTGGGCTTGGATGAGGTACTGTGATGAGTAGAGGGCACAATAGACCATGAGATCGAAGTGCAAACCTCAAATCTTTCTAAAACACACTGGGAAACTTGTCACTACCTGTTGAAGGACGAACACTTAACTGAACTCGCACAAAATCGCTTTGAAGAAAAGTAAGGATTTCTACAAGTAGCCGACGGCTTTCCTCTTATTCGAAATTACAGACCTTGCGCGTTCATGTTTTTGGAAAATTCCTAACAAATTTATATTTGCCTCACCTTTAAATGAAAGAAAAGTTTGTTCTTAAACATTTACTGATAAAATGTTAAACTAAATACCAATTATTATTTATATACCTATAGTATTTGCATAAGCATTGAGAGCAAATAACTCTCGATTTGATTCCATTCGAATCGAGCCCCTGCGCAAACAAATTGTGATAGTGATAATCAGGTTTAGGTGCCCAGTGCTTCGTACCACACCTCCAACTTGAGTCAAAACTCAACTGCAAGTACATACGACAGTACATATAAATATGTATGACAAGCACCAGTGTACTCTGATAAGGATACCACGACGATAAGGATAGTCATGAAAATCGAAATCGGAGAATGACAACATATAAGCGCACACACATGCACACATTTCATAGATGACGGTTGAAATTAGTGCAATCGCTTAGCCAGCCAAAGGCTTTATCGCTGGGCGGCGGAGACGGCTTGTCTGGGCATTGAGAGTCCATATCACGACGATGAGCCAGTATCAGGGCTTCCGACAAGTGATATCTTCCTGGGCCCGCTTGGTCAATAGGCCAACGACTATCGGCTGAACCAATGATATGTACGTCTGACTGGAATGGCGCTAAATGTTAGACTAGTATTGGTTTGCATGGGTGTGTGTATGTATGTTTACTTTTCCAAAGGTGATATGAAACTTTTGTGATAAGTTTTAATCAGGAATTTGTTATTGCGGTTTTTGTTTTAGAATTTTTATTAGTAATTTTAATTTCTGTTCGTTATGTTGTGTTCGCTCTGTCGTAACGTACTTAGTTGCGATGATGATAAAAACGAAAACGGGCATTTTTTAGATTCTTTTCCCGGGTGGTAGGCGGACATACGCGCTTGTCGTTAGTAGTAGGAATACGGTGAGCAAAATGGGAAGCGTCGCGTAGTGTAGCGTCACACAACGTTTAACCATAAAAACTGCGAAATTTTATAAAGAAAAACAAACAATTCATATTTTAATATTTTTGTTTTTGTTTGGCGAACGCAGTATGTCGCATGTTGCAATTCAAGCAATCAGTGTCCGTGGTAATACCATATTCACATCCATGCGCCGACGTCATATGTGTGTCAGATTTCTTGTAAAAATTCGTGAGTGTTTAATCCCGGTTAGCCGCATGATTATCGAGCGCAGCGGGGGTGGGGATGCTGCTAATTAGGACGGTTGGTGTGAAAGCGAACTTACCCTGCAAGACAACTGAGCATCAAATAAGTGGTTATATTATCCTTCTGAAAAATTACAAAAGTGCTTAGAAAAACAGTCATTTTTGTTCTAGCCTTGAGAAAACACTGAGTACTTTCGGAGTGTGATATTTATTATATCTCTTTTCCGCTAACAACAGTTCCATATAAGTGAAAAAATTTAACTGCAGTGTCTATATCTATAGCCAAAACAACTTATTATTTTAATGCTCACATTAAAAAAAAAAAAAACTAAATAAAAAACTGCGCATTGTTGCCATCACAAACCCTTCAGCATCTAAGTGCTCACCAGTGTCGTGTAGGGGCAATTTGTGGGTGTAGCGTTGTAAACACCTTTGAGCTCACGTGTGCATACCAATATGAAGACATACAACCACACATACATATGTATATTACACGTATAAATCCACATATGTTAATTATATGCGGCCTATGTGTACCTATTTTAGAGGTGAATATGTGACAAATTATCATCGCATACTTTGAAAAAGTTACCACGACTTTGTAGGTAGCTTAACAAATTGGAATTCAGCGGCTACCTCAGTTTAACCATTCACCAGGCACTCGTTCGTTGTACCAACACAGCTGCGGAGAAATGCCAACAATGCTCGGCAGTGAAGCGAACGGGTTGACGACTCGTAACACCGCCAGATAGTTGACAAATATTGCCAATAAACATTGTGTACGCCTTCCAAATGCGCTTTGAAAAATAGGGGGAAGAAAAGAGATTATAAAAGTCATCTGAGAGCGGTTAGACGCAATGCCCTTTACTCGTAAATGTGTGATTGTGTGAGCGCATGAGTGTGGCTATTTTTAAGTGTTGTTTTGCATTGGCACTTATGGGTTAGTTGTTGTGTGTTTGTTTTATTTTGTTTGCGTGACCAGATGCCCAAAGCATTGCAATTATTTTGAATCCACGATGCTTCCATGTGTTCACACTTAAGCCGCAAAATGTCCCTGAGACGCCCACAAAAATGATGGACAACAATATTATATGATTGTAAAATATAATGTTGGCATGTATGTACATATGTACATAAGGGTTTAATTTAATGTCATGTACATACATACATACATATTTTATACATAATGTCGAATAATATTTTCTGGCTAGTCATCGCGGTAGGTATAAATTTAGTTAGTTCGCGGCTAGTGAGAAATAAAATAACTCTCAAATGTCGTCGGACAGATTTATGTATATACTTATTTATCTACATACATATATGTATGTATATAATGTGTGATCAGATTGGAGGTACTTTGTACCAATA
This sequence comes from Anastrepha fraterculus, assembly GCA_037575425.1. Classification (NCBI taxonomy): domain Eukaryota; kingdom Metazoa; phylum Arthropoda; class Insecta; order Diptera; family Tephritidae; genus Anastrepha; species Anastrepha fraterculus. The sequence continues at coordinate 57,805 of JAYXIM010017186.1, forward strand.
GGTGATAGGCGTGACTTCTGTCAATCTAAATAAAGCATTCATTAACATTTCATCATGGAAAGACTTATGCCTCAACTAAGTTTACAAATCGTAAACGATTACAAAAAACGTCGCTCTGTGAAAAGCGGCTAGGCCAACTCATGCTGATGAGCGACGAGGTCCAATTTTGGCTTAATGGTTACGTTGATAAGCAAAACTGTCGAATTTGGGCTGTAGAACAACCCGAAGCCATTCAGGAACAGCCACTACATCAACAGAAACCAACCGTCCAAGTATTTGGGGTATTGTCGTACATTCTTCTGAAAATTAGTTTATTTGTAGCCTTGAAAGCAATAAGGAGGAAAAATTTTGTGAAAAAACTAATAATTTAGAAATTTATTCAAGTTGAAAATTTTCATATTATATTATATAGAATTTTTAAAGTGAAACATTGGTTCGGACATTTTTTATTTATTTTTTTTATTTTTTTAAGATAAAATATAATTTTTGTTCCGCAGTTTTTTTGTTTAATAATTTTTGGAACTTTTTTATTTTAATATTTGAAAAAAACAAAAATAAATTTTTCCTACATATTTCTTCACCATGCTGAGTAATACCTGAAATACTCATAGTAGGAAAGGAGGACAAAGTTAATAAATTTGAGATTTATTCAATGTTAAAAATTTTGGTATTATATTGAGTTTTTAATATTAAATATCGGTTCGAAAATTTTAGACCTGAAATTTATTTCGTTTTTTGTTTTTTAAGATGCTTTTATCAAAAAAAATATATTTGTTAAGAATTTTTGGAAAGAATTTTGGTTTTTGCATTTTCGAAAAACACCCTCGGATCTCCTATTTTTTCTTATTTTTCACTATGCTCAGTAGTACGAATATCTGAAAGTTTCATAGTAGGAAAAAAATTATTAATTTATTATCAGGTTGTTGACATCTAAGCCAGACAGCTGTTCCAGACTCTCGAACAGCGGTTTACCCAGAGCTAACATTCTGTCCTTCCATAGGGCAGGGCATTCGCAGAGGAAATGGAAGATTGTTTCCTTTTGGTTTACAACTGTGACAGTATGTAGTGTGAGGGATGCCCATTTTGACAGCTTGTTCTCCCACCGACCAAAAGCCAGTTCTGACTGTCGTTAGTCTCCAGGCGTCCCGTCGTTTCATGTTTATCAATGTTGACGATTGCCTAAGGTTGTAGATGGGCTATAACGCTCTGCTAATTTTGCATTTCGTCTGGTCTCTCCATCTACAATCTGCGATTCGGAGGTATTTTAGGGAAATTGCACTCTTGCTTGCACCTAGTGGTGTGAATACCGATTCTGCAAGAGCGTTATTCATGTCAGATCCCCTTCTTGCCAGTTCATTCGCTTTTTCATTACCTTCGATGCTCCGATGTCCCGGGACTCAGATTACGGTAACTTTATGGTTTCCGCTAAAGGTGGTAAGGCTAGTCCTGCTTTTTTCCACCCCTTTAGGGGTTGTTGTAGCCAAACCCAGTGCCTGGATTGCAGCTCGGCTGTCTGAAAGATTAGCGATATTGCCCTTAAAATAGGGATCTGCGATTAGTAGCCTACAAGCTTCCCCAATTGCCAGTACTTCCGCCTGAAAGACACTACAAGCATTAGGGAGACGCACAGATCTTTCAGTTTTAAGTGTATAAGAATATATACCATCTCCAAACCCCACAATCCATTTTACTGCCATCTGTATAAACTGTAATGTCGAAGATGGAATTTCCGAGATGGAATGAGAGTGAAAAAATAAAATTTTGGTATTATATAGAGTTTTTAAAGTGAAAAAATCGGTAGGAAAATGCGGTTTCTTTTAGACTATAAAAATTGTAGAAAAAATTAAATATTTTTGTTAAACATTTTTGAGGAAAATTTTGTTTCAGCATTTTTGTAAAACACCTTTCCGCGGATTTTACATTTCTTTTTATTTTAACTTTATATTTTTGTTAACGTTTTTTTGTTAAAGTGTTAAGTTAAAATGTTTTTGAAAAACATTCCCTCGGGTTTTTTCACTGGGCTCAGTACCACCTAAAAGTATCGTAGTAGGATTCCCAGTAGGATTTCGTAGATTAAAAAAGTGCTAAATGTGTTGAATATTTATTTGTTTTTTCGAGAATACAACACATTTCATTTTATTTTAGTTGGTCTTATTTAAGTGTCTTAATATTTGATTTGAATCTATTCTCAATATGAATCTCCGACATTGAGCATAGCTAAACTACAGTAAAGCAAGAATTATAGATTACTGAATTGCGACACCTGGGAGACGGATGGTGACGTAACAATTAAATAAAAAAGAAAGCGAACCGCATTATAGGGGGACTCGCTCGTCAATAACAATAAACATTTTTTTTGTGTGAGAGGAAGTCTAATACCAATTCAGAAGAAGGAACATCATGCGCTTACAACTAAATTTCATCCGAGTGCCCTCACGATTCGGTGTATTGCCCAGAGTTTCTTTTAAAACGATATGCAATTTTTTCCCAATTTTAGGAGCTGAGCCCATTTTTGACAAGCCCTACTTTGACAAAAGTTGCCAAGTTATTTGCGGTTTACCTTATACGTGCCGCGCTGCTAGAATTGAGTGAATCCAGAGGTATTCTGGTCTCTCAAAATCTCTTTATTCTCGAAATGTTCCTATTAGTAGAGCCTTAATTGAGTTTAATAAAAGTCTAAATTTGTTGAGATAGATTTCTCATGTTCAAAATATCGCCTATTGAAATTTTTCAATACTTATTATCATCAACATCATAATAGCATCACTGTTGGGGGTGAACCATTGCCACCGCTACAATTCGCCTACACGTCACTCAGTCATCAGTACGAAGTCGCCTTCAATGTCATCATTCCATCGTTTTCTCGGCCGGCCACTTCTTTTGTCGCCTAGTGGATTTGTCTCGAAGATATTTTTTATAGCTCTATCGTTGCTCGTTCGTGTACCAGGTTGAAAAGCAGGGGGGAAAGCGCATCTCCTTGTTTTATACCTGAGATCATTTCAAAACGGTCGGTGAAATTATCTTGGATTCTCACTTTAGCCCAAGTGTTTGTTAAAGTTATGCCAATCAGGTGTACTAGTTTACAAGGTATGCCTAACACCTTTAAATGATCTTCAATACGTTTTCGATTAAGTTTGTCAAACGCTTGGTTGAAGTCTATAAAAAGATAAAATGGCATAATTTTGTATTTGTGACATTAGTCGCCGATAATTTTTTCAGCATATTTAGTTTATTGTAAAAAATAATTGAAAATATTTTGTAGCATATACCGAGCAGAGAAACGCCTCTATAGTTTTCACATTCGGTTCTATCACCTTTTTTATGTATTTTATGTATATTATTACATACTTATGTATATGGAAGTATGTAGTTTAATTGTACTTTTTTAATGCCTATTAACCTTAAAATATGTCTACTTAGCCTGTAAGAATTTATTATATTCATTGGCTTAATAAATAAATAATGAAATAAATAAAAATTCTAGTGATTTATGCACGTGAAGTGGTTCGTGTGCGCACGCGAGAAGACAAAAACTCAGAGATCACAAGCGGTCTTAACTGTGCAGAATTCGTTGTTGTATTCACGTCAAAATTCTCCTTAATCTAACGGCGGCGACCTTAAGGGGGGAGCCTCATGTAGAAGCCTCAAAAAATCGATTTTTTTTTCGATAATCTGAAAATATAGTATATTAAGAATAAACTGTGAAATTTTCATGCCGAAATTCTCAATATTATAGCTTTTACATCCCACTAACTAGGTAGAAAGCGGTCCGCGCGCTCCTGCACCTCAAACTTTAAACTCAATTATCTCGAAACAACTTTTTTAAAAACTGCTCGTGTTGTAACTCAAAAAGTTATCGACCGATTTATTTGAGGTTTGGTGAGGCCTTTCTGTAAAAAAAAATAAAATTTCAGATATTTCGCGTTGATAAATTACTTTTTGGGGGTTAAAAATGTCAATAAAATAGCTCTAAATTCTGCCTTTTTTTCAAAGGCTTATTTTGTAATTAATTTTATACTTGTTTTTTAGTTTTATATGTTTATCCTTTTCGTTAATATGTTATAAGTAATAGATTGAGTGTAATAAATAGAGCAGTTTGGGACCTCGCGCCGTAGGCAGCCCACAGGAAATGATCCTGAGCCGCCATTTTGGAAAAATATGAAAAACATTTTTTTTTGTACTCTCGAAAGGTTAAATAAAGTTGTGTTAAAGCTTCAAAAAATATAATTATTTTACCACCTTTAAAAATATGTTTAAAAATTTACCGATTTTGAGGCTTCTACGTGAGGCTCCCCCTTAAGTGAGCAAAGAAGCGGCGAAAGCTGCGAAAATAGCTATCATAGTTTAAGTTACTTATTTAATTGTTTTTTTGTTAATTATAAAATGTTAAAATATAAGAATGTGATAATAATTAAAAATGTATAAATTGTGGGTGCCATGTGGCATTTTTATGAGTAAATATGCACGTATGAACGTGTTTGAAGTTACGTAGAATGCGTCGGCAACGATGTGTAAGTATTCATGTAAATAACAAAAACAAAAAAACAGGCATGAAAATGAAACAGCATTGCCGAAGGACAACAATGCCATGAAAGTAAATCGCCCACGACCGCATTAAATAAAACCAAATAAGTGAACAATTTTACATTCAACAACAAATGCAGAAACCAAAGTGTAAACAACAAATAACAAAGCCTAAATAAAACCGAAAACAAAGCGGAAAAATAGCAAACAAACACATCTGAAAAGAATTAGTGAATCACACAATGAGACACACACACGGGCACAAGGGTCAAAACAAATACAACAAATGTAACGACAGCAAGGCAAACAAAAGGAAACAAAGGCAAATAAGTGAATTAATTGTAAATGACGGGCGACCAGTGGAAAGAACGTGTCTCCATACGTACATATGTATATAGTATGCATATACATACTTACATAAGTTTTCTGTATGTATGTATGCAACTACGTTGAAAATATTTTATTATGGCAAAAGTATGTTTTTAAAATTTGTACCTGTCGCTCCTGCACCAACAACAAACAGCCAACGCATGCACTCGTACGCCTGCGCGCTGATTCAATAGCCAATGCGCACCGCTGCTCACGTGTCGCATCTACCTGTGGCCATTAAACACACACACCTCCGTCTACATACTTATATTTATCATTATTTGCCAGGATATGTCAGGCTCATTTTCCATTTCGTTTGTCCTTTTGCACTTGTGTCTGTCTGTCTGTCTGTTCATCAGTTTGTCTGGGTGTCTTTTATTGACTAAACGTTCGACCTGTCGCAAAGAGTGGTTTCAAAGAGTGATTGTTGTACGATACTTAAAATGTGCGTTGACAGCAACAGTAATGTCTTTTTCCCTAATTTAAAGTAATCACCGTACCAAATGAACCTGCAAAGAGCGATCCATTGCAGAGATTAGTGGTAATTGGAGGGTAAAATTTAGTGGCCTATTGATTTCAACTTCTTATCTGATTTAAAAGTCAGTAGCAACCAAAACCTCAGTTTGCTGTTAATTGAAAGGGATTTGAAATGTTACTTTAATGTCATTACGTAGCTCATGGAATGCATAAACAAACGAGGTAAATCGCTTGGCATAATACAGCACAGACATAAATCATTGAGTGGAAGTGGAGGACCTAAAGTTTGACATTTGGTTCCGATTTGTATGACTAATGGAAGTGAGAAATAGGGGTTTCTTATTCTCGGTTGGCTCCACAATCACCTGAGTAGTTTTAGTATTCGAAATAATAGAAGCGCAACGAATTACCATGTTTCAAGTATTTTTACAACTTTTTTTCATATTTTTAAAAAAGTATAATGCAATCTTTAACCAAAATCATTTAACTCAAATCTTGCACAAAATTCATAAAGTCTTAACAAATTTCGAAAAAGGGTACATCCAAATTTAAGAATTGTTTAGAAAAAATTTGGGTATACAGTTTTATAAAAATAAATCATTGGCGCGTATTCTTCTGTTAGATGTTTGGCTGAGCTCCTCTTACTATTTATGGCGTGCGTCCTGATATTGCTCCACAAATAGAGGGACCTACAGTTTTAAGCCGACTCCGAAGGGCAAATGATTTTTATGAGGAGCTTTTTCATGGTAGAAAAACCCTCGGAGGTTTGCCATTGAAAGCCGAGTGCCATTAGAAAAAACTTCTTCTTTTATTCGATGTTCATGCACGGAGATTCAAACCTTTGCACTCCCGAACAGTAGTTACGCATTACCCATTCGACTACGGTGGCCGTCTACCACAATACAGGTGGCGCAAAATTAATCCCCCTATCGGAAGATTTATAATTTTTGCAGCTAATCTATTGGTAAGTTTTAAATCAATCAGCTCTTGTCTTCTTTTGGTTACAAAAGCTCATTTGTTGCCAATGCTTTGAATAACCAAATCAGTCGACAAAATAAAATTCAGTAACTTGAGACCTCTGGAGCTACATTTGCTGCATTCCCATACTATATTCTGGGAGTTTGCATCCCATCCCACTATTAGCCCCAGATTATTGGATTCTGCATACTGGACTACTTCTCTTAGCTCCCTCGAAGGCGGCGGCTGTTGTAGAGTCGTAGGGCAGGTAGACCGAAACTACGATAGCTTCGACACTATTTCCACTATTCCAGTACTTGATTCGATACCCAGTGGTAGCGGATTCCTGCTTAGTGCACGAGTATACTCTCCAAAGGGTCGTGTCAAAATCTTGGTTCTGAGCATGGATGCGTGTGAGGAGTTCTGCTGGACTACAAAAAGTCCTAGAATCCAGACTCTGAGACACTCGCTCGTACCAGCCTTCCTTTGCTACTCTCAACAAAAATGAACTTGCAATTTTGGCAATTAAGAGTGGAAGAGTGGCGGAAGACTGTCATTCGACATTTTAGGTCCCTTACTCATTTCCTTTTCCTTTTCAGGTAAAGGTTTATTTGCCTCCGCTTGGTTCGAGGATACAGGCATTTCCGACTGCAGTCTCGCGGTTTTCCTCTTTATTGTCTTTCTCCTCTTCCAGGTTGTTGGTACAGATCTCGTTTCGGCTCCCTTAGATTGCAACATATTTCCTCTTTATCTGTTGTGTAGTGCTTTCCTTTTGCCCTTACATGTTTTGACGTTGACGAAGTTTGAGTACCTGCTTCGATTTTCTTTGGCTTCTGTCTTCTCCGTTTGATATGTTTTTCAGATAGACCAGCACCTGCGTTCGAATCCCCAGTAACTTCAGCCTTTTTACTGGTACTCTTCTGATTCACACCAGGTTTAACCATTGCCAGAGACTTACGCGGTACCAGAGAACCGTCTGAGTCTATTGAGTGACTTTCCGCCTTCTCCACATCCTCCACAGCTTGTTCAGTTGGTTTCGATATCGGTAAATAGCTCTCACTCATTCGGATCTCTATTGACATAGTTAATGTGCCATTTTTCACCGCTAGTAGCGTGCTCCGAAGCCCTGCGTGTCGGTTCTGGTCGTAAGGGAATGTGGGGTCTGGGCCTACACATCCGTTGCCCGAGCCGCCGATTGCTCGACGGGAGGATTTCCCAAAGGTGGGTGAGCTCGTGCAGATAAATCCTTGTTTAGCCTCTACATTTGAAGTAATTAAATGTGCGTTTTATACCTACTGCCAGGTAAAGTAATAGGGGGACAAAGGAAAGACTTGATAGGATATCGTGGTAGGAATGACTGGTGGACGTTGGTACGATAACTTCGCATGGTGATTGAATGACCACCAATTTGGCCGAACCGCGGATGGATGATTAGTCAATCCCCATATGGAGCCTCTCTCTATGTTCGTGGGGAGTTAGCCCCCACGAGATGGGGGTTAAGCCACCACTTAATCCTCATCCCAGCGGCAAGGAGACCAACCGGATGAGGCTTACAAATGCTAAGCTATAACTTATTTTTGATACTCTACATATTTATAGTAGATTGTTTAAGTCATTTTGCAGCAAAATGGAGTAAGTGCAAATTTTGGAGGCGTAAAGATTATACGTCCCAGTCTATGTCAAAGCTTAGTGAATATAAAGCTCGTGCAGCTATATGCGTATTTATGTATATATGTACAATATGTATGCCATTTTATTACGAAGTGACCGTTTTAATGCTAGAAGTAAATACAAATTTATATTACGTAAATTTATGTATGCCCGTTTGTATGTAGTATATGCACGCATATACTTTGTTAGTGCCTATGTACATACCTATATACCTATATGCCTAAGTGCATGAATATTTCCAGCGAATAATTGAAAAAAATATGTACTCGTACTAAAAATTGTTTAATATAAATCACTTTGTTTTGCAACATCCATCGACGTCGCCGCTTTTTCCTTTCCCCAGCTCAGCTTATGAAAACACTTGCAGTTCAGTACAGTTCATCTCAAGCGACGCTGAATCGAGTCGCGTTTTTCAATTATTTTTATTAAAATATTACGTATGAGTGAATGCGAGTATTAAAATGAAATATAAAATAAGTTATAATAAATATTATTTTCCATATGCATGTATGTGTGTATGTATGATGTGTATATGTGTATTTAAAAGCAATTGTTATGGTTGAACTTTGACAGGAAGTCGTTGAGTAAATAAGTCCACTACGAAATTAACACAATAAATAACCATTTACATACATATGTATGTATGTATGCATGTGCATATACAGTGACAAGTGCGAGTATTACAGTTTCTTTTGTTTTCCAAACCCAAACCAAGCAACAGGCAACAGGCAAATCAAGTCAAGCCCAAGTATTTTAATTCTTTCTTGCTTTGTTTTACATATTTTCACTGCGCAGTGGTTTGATAAGACCGAACTCATATACGACTCGTATGTAAGACTCATGCACACATTGTACATATGTATGCACTTATTATATATACACACATATGTACATTTGAATTCTCTGCCGGCAGTGCCGTAGTCATAAGGGCAAAACGCTGAAGCTTGCGATCATGATCAACCCAACTGATTTTTTAATGCAAGTAAATGTCTTATTTTGCTTTATCTTCTCGATTTGTTTGCAATAAAAATTGACAATCTCCTTCGTTTAAAAATCAACAACTCCACCACTGTTTCGACTGTTGCCAGGCGACTTTGAAGAGTTTCGTATTTGTGAGTATAATATAGGGTTTTCCAAACAGAGGTGTTATTTCTATATTCAAAGAAAAATGCTATTTTTTATTATAAATGATCGAATGTTTATTTCATTATAAAGAGGAAGGTATGCCGTTAATAGTGGAAAATAACATCAAGCAAATGATCACCACGATCACGCTTACAGGACAATATACTTTTCATGAAATTTTCCATAGTCGAATTGTGAAGTGGCTGCCCAATGTCCTCGATAGCCCCACGAATTCCATCTTTGAGGTCTTGAATCGACCCTGGACTGTTGGCGTAGACCTTTTCTTTCCCGTGGCCCAAAGAAAGAAGTCACAAGGTGTTAAATCACAAGATCTCGGTGGCCAATTCACCTCTTCGAGAGATAACACGGTCCGTAAAAGATCAATGGTCTCGTTGCTTGTGTGTCACGTAGCGCCGCCTTGTTGAAAATAAACGTTGTCCTGGTCAATACCATCCAATTCCGGCCATAAAAAATCGTTAATCGTCTCTCGATAGCGCAATCTATTCACCTATAACACTTGTTGTTGGAAAACCCTTTATATATAAGTATGTATGCCTATACATAGCATAGTATGTATGCTAGGAAAAACTCGTACTAGTGATACAAATTTTGGGCCTATAAATAATTTAAGTTTAACTAAATTTTCTCCACTTGAAATATAACAGAAAAAGTGTTTACTAAAAAAAAAACCTGTGTTGTTTCCCCCGTTTTTTCCTTACACTCCTAAGGAGTTATTTAAAAAAAGTGATTACTTATTCACATCTCGAAGTACTGTTCTTTGTTTGCCATCTTTCGGATAGCGGAAGATTTTTGAAGCAATTCATGAACCAATCGTTTTTCTGACTTCTTGGGAAGAGTGAAAATTGTAATCAACCAGAGCATGCGCCCACGATGGAAACATATGATAGTTGGAAGAAACAATGTCTGGAGTAAAGTTAAATCTACCATTTCAGTGGTCAAAGTATATCTTCCCTTCTTTTTCCGATCGCCATCATGCTGGAATATAACTTTTTTAAAGATACTTCCTTTCAAATGTTGGTCACAACTGCGCCGTAATTCGGCCATCAGTAAAAACCAATTTTGAATGACCTGCGGGAGGACTTCGGTCGGTATCTCGTGAATAACGTTAGAAATGTTGGCCTCCAACGCCTCAATGGAAGCTGGTTTATTCACAAGGTACTTAAACTTTACATCATACTCCGACAAATAAAAGTCCAATGGTCTGATATCAGACGATCTTAGTGGCCAATCCATTTGTCCGAGACAAGAGATAAATTGCTCACCAAAACGACGATGCAGTAAATCCATGGTTTCATGGGCTGTATCGCAAGTAGCGTCGTCTGGTTGGAACCAAATGTTGTGGAGATCACGGGCTTCAATTTCCGGTATCAAAAAGTCGTTTCTCATGGCGCGATAGCGTTCGTCATTCACTTTTTGGTACTTTGATGATTCCTCCAACGCATATGCTGTTTTCACAGAGTGTCGATTTTCGTAAAATCTACGATTTGCAAAGGTTGTTGAGGCGTAAGTCTTTCCATGATGAAATGTCGATGAATACTGAAAAAGAATTATGTATTTAGTTTGCCAATAGTCACGCATGATCAGTCAAAGAAACTCTTTTGGGAAAAGTACCTCTAATCTAATCTCCCTTTACATATCACCTTGATCAGAAAATTCGCGGAATATATTCAGAAAATTCAAAATAAAAGTTTGTTCCTCAAAAGTGATATTATCGGCCTAAAAGTACTCCCCATCAACAGCAACGCACTTATGCCAGCACTTAATCCAGCTTTTGCAACATTTCTGGAACTCTATTTTCGGTATAGCCATCAGAGCCGTCTTTGATTTTTTCATTACTTTCTTTTGATTGTTAAAACGCCTACCCAGTTGTAATCCATTAATCCATAAAAACCGTGAGCACCACCCTTTTTTACTGAAAACGACGTGGTTTTTTTGGGTCTTGATTCATTCGGAATTCTCCACTTAAGCGCCTGATGTCTGGATTGCGTGTACTCGTAACATAAGCCCACATTTCGTCTCCAGTAATGATGCGTTTGATGAATGTTGGGTCGGTTTCAGCTTGGAAATTATGAATTTGGCGGTATTCGATATCAACGCGGCCCCTGCTTTGCGTGTTACTCAAGTTTTTTGGGATCAAATTTGTAGCAACACGGCGCAAGCCAAAATGTTGTTGTTGTTTTAACAGTAATAGAAGCCCAAATCATTAACTCCAATGTCTTGAACGGATCCATTAGCAATGTTCAAGTCCTCTACCAGCTCTGCTGGTTAATTTGCGGTTACTGATCAACTTTTCTTTCACTTTATTGATGGTTTCATCAGTTTTCAAGTTTTCGGTGTCATCGGCCAGCTACTACGCTCGTCATATTCGATGGTTTCACGATCTCTTCTGAAGCGTTCATGCCACTTGTAAACGACTGTCGGTTATTTTTTTTAGAGTATCACTACCGAAACAGTTTTCCAACATTTCTAAGGTTTTTGCACAATTGAATCCAGTTTTAAGGCAAAATTTAATACAAACTCGTTGATGCAAATTCGAATCCATTTTTAATACTGTAAAATATCGAAAACAAATGTCAATTTTACAAATGTCACGCAATGGCCATAAAATTTTGTTAGGAATGTTAATCGCAGATGTGGCAACCAGACAAAAAAAAACCTGAAAAACGATGTGTATACCACCTTACAATAATTTCACGGGTTCTCCTTGATTTTTTGAGCTTCAGATTGTCGTGTGAACCCATTTTTCGCCGTCAGTTAAAATTTGATGTGAATGCTTTTCCAAGTGAAGAATCGCTTTTTAACATCTCTCGGCTTCAACTTGTGTGGCACGCGTAGTCTTTGCTTTTGAATAATTGCCGACGTAATTTGAGACGTTTAAAAGTGAATGGTTGCATCGCTACCAATAAATCTGGCAATTATTTTTGAGCTTCATCAATGAGTCAAATTCTGAGTCTTCAATAAGTTTCATTCTAGATTTCCTTCGAAGACATGAGTTTGAAGTTAGTGGTGTTTCTTGCAAGGCTTTTATACAAGGTTGAGCAAAATTAATCACCCTATCGGAAGGTTTATAATATTTCCAAATGACGTCGTACGTCTATTATTTTTTATTTTTATTTTGCAAAAAAATATTATTTAAAAATATTTTGCGAAAAAAGTTATTCAAAAACAAAATTGGATGATTAATTTTGCGCCCTCGGTATGAATACATTCATATGTATTTGTCGATGTATTTTTGTTAATATGCACGCACATAGACAGATATATATTTATATCTCATCAGACAGGCGTCGCTTTATTGCGGCTGCTCTTTACAAGTACGCATGGACTTGTAATTATACTTGTATATGCATATGTATGCATTCATGTGCATATGTGTGCATAAGCGCGCATTCTCATGTCTCGTACAAATATGTATGTACATATGTATGTCGTGTATGGTTTAACTGTCTGGCAATGCCACCGTCTTACGAACTATTTAGATAGATATTTAAAAAATTTCCATGCCATCATGGCGCTGAAGAAAGTGTGTGTGTATGTATTTGAATGCAAAACAATGGTGGGTTGAATTGAAATTGTTGGAGAAAATAGTTAATTCTTTAAAATATTATTATATTCGTCGAATTGCTTGCGTCAAATCGGAATCTCTCCATACTAGTACGGAACGAGTCCATTTCGGTACGATAACAGCTCGCGTTCAGTTCTCCATCTGATTTTCTATCAATGTGCCCCCTAATTGCTTGATAAGAAGAAGATATAGAGACCGCGTTGAATTATCAAAGGTCTTAGACGTTTAGTGTGTCAACCATTTCTTATGAGTGTTGTCTTTTTGAAAGATTCAGTTTCCCGACAGTCTCTATTTTCAACACTACGGATTACATTATGCCTCAAAATATTTAAATAGTCAGTTTTGATTCTTGAGAACTCAATGTGAACTAGGCAATCAAGTTCAGATGCTGCCATACAGCCTCAGACCATAACTGAGTTTCCGCCGTCTTCGCTGGTGTTTGGGAAACCATCAGGCGATGATTTATTGCAATTTTCAAAGTGTATTATCGGTGCAGGAGTGCTTTGATGAACTTACTTTGACTTTTAGTGTTAAGAAGCACCCCATTCAGATACTGTGAAGCGCTAGTATAATGAACTCCTTGCAGGATGAATTTCGTGAAGGCTGTCCAAAAACAATTGCTGTGCCAAAGTTTGAAGCACTGCAAATATGTCCTTATTGCTCAATGTGAAGTCAAATCAAGTCATATGGGGTTATTTCTTATGGCTTTGTAACACTGCGCCTAAACAAATGGTCGCTTTTTTCGGAAATATTCGAAAAATCTTCACCAAGACAATGCGAACGCTCACTTTTGGGCTCATACAAGGTGAAGTCCAAAATAAACAAGTCTGAGCTAAAGTAGAAACGACAGGAGCTTTAACCGACAACTTCGAGTTTATTTATTAAAAATAGTCCTCTCTGGCCTCGATACACTGTTTTGCGCGAACTAAAAGCTTTTCGAAAGAGTCTTTCAGGTCATTGACCGAAATGTCCTTCAAGATATCGGTACCAGCCATTTAGACGGCCTCTACCGACGCAAAACGTTTTCCTTTCATGACCAAAGGTAATTTTTCGAATAGGTAGAAGTCACAGGGAGCCATATCAGGCGAATACGAATATGATGGTGAAAATGCGATTTCTAGTCAAAAAATTAGTCAAAAGAGTGGATGGATGAGATGGTGCATTATCATGCAATAAGCGTCAGCTTCCTCCTTCGCGGTATTCAGGACGAATTCGACGAATGCGATGTAACAAACGCTTCAAAATGCCAAAATAGAAAATTGCATTGACAATTTGGCCCATTGGCATGAACTCCTTGTGGACAATTCCCTTGGAATAGTAAAAACAAATGAGCTTTGACTTGATTTTTAACTTCTCCAAACGCGATTTTTTAGGTGGTGGCTCGTCTGGGGCTTCCATTCGGCACTTTGACGCTTAGTTTCAGGTTCATGTTAGAAACACCACGTTTTACCACCAGTTACAATGTTTTAAAGGAAGTTTGCCTCTTTTCTCGTCTCGTTAATGACGTCTTTTGAATGTTGAATTCTGAGCAATTTTTGGTCCTCAGTTACCTTATGCGGAATGAAACGTGCACAGACCTTTCGTAAGCACAAATTAGCAGTTAATATGCGATAGATCGAGGTGTTGGAGACATTCAATTCCGGTTCTATGAATTTCAATGATGATTTCGGTTAATTTTTGATAAATTTACAAACAATTTTGATTGAGTTTTCCGTGATTACTGATTTTGGGCGGCCCGTATGTTCATTGTCATTTATGCCCTCACAACCATCTCTGCAACTTGTAAACCACTCATTAACTCTGGCACGAGATAAACAATCATCGCCATAAACTTTTTTCATCAATTCAAATCTTTTACCGATTTTAAAACAAAATTTGATATTAGCTCTTTGTTCGAAACTCATTTTTGTACCGATGATACAAACTTACTGACACTTTAGACTTACTGACACTAACTTCGCTTCCACTGAACCGAATGTCACCAAGCTTTCACTGGAGGTCAGCTAGGGATGTTACTTCCAACGCATTAACTCATTAAAAATGGCGCCATCAAAAACATTTTTATGACGCCAGTCTTGTTTATTTTGGACTTCACCTTGTACCGGAGAGTTTTTGAGCACTCAAAAGATTCAAGTTATGGGCCATCCGCCCTAATGATTTCATTTTGTTACGGAATAAATAAAAATATAATTAAAATACAAGGTCAATGCTTTGGAAATTGGTTCAAGCGAATGCAGAAGTGAACTCTTATTGACTTTCAAGGAGAACATTTTAAAAAATAATAAAGCCATTTTCATTATTATTTGGACTGAAATGCTCATAAAAGCACTCCATTTATCTTTTTAGAATATGATTGGTGTCAGTAAGAAAATTTCCACTACCGTCCTTACAGTAGATCGTTCTAGGGTTGAATTATGATCTATCATTATTGTGTTCATACCTGATCCAGAAAAACCGAACTAAAATCCTTAACCTACAACCCAAAATTAATTTTTGCATGTTTCGGAGTTTTTTTGCTTTATTTCATTATTGAGCGCAAAATGTCAAACGTAACCCTTCTTTTCTACTCAAAACATGACATGTGAAGTAAAAGTTTGCTTACAAATTTCTTTAATGTATAAAACTGGCTCAGTTATTTCACTACATTACTAAAGTAAGCGCCTACGTGTATGTATGTATGCATAGACTTTTTCTCACCCATAAAGTTCTATTAGAATGAACCATCAAATGGCGAATCGTTTTGCTGTTCATGAGCCATGACTTCAATTTCAAAAACGCTTGGTGTGTTCCCTGCCCAGCTAAGTAAGACAATACCTGTCCGTCATTTTAAAGTCAATGGGAGCCACCTTCACAGGCGCTTACAATGGATACTTAAGCGTGTTGAAGTCAGGTATTTCATGCTTGCCTACTTCTAGGGAGATAAGCGCTGTAATGCGTACTTCTTTTGACAGGTAAACAGGTAGGCGAGTAAGTAAGCAGTTAAGTAGGTATGCAGATATGTGTGCGTTCTGAATGCGAATACAATTTTATCAGTTCGGTTAGACGTACGCGTATATTTATGCAATGAGAACGTTAGCAAACCGGTAAATGACCTTTACCGTATTTGCTGTTTACGTACATATACGAAATTCCTTACCACAAGTGCGGGTGAGTGGGTGTGGAATAATTTCTGTGGTTTAATTGCGGCTTAAATTAGTTTTATTTGTGTTTTTAGTTTATCAACAAAAGAATTAGGCGAAGCACGAAAATTTAAATGAAATGTTAAAGCAAAGAAACCTAAAATTATAAATGAAAATAAATGCTTCAAAAAAGAAGTAAAACGCATAGAAAAAAATCTATGGCATAGCGTCCAATAGGTTTGTATAGCACTCACAATAAATCATCAATGACGCATGTTAAAGTGACAACTGCATCAGGATGTGGCTGGGCATTGGACACCATATGGCCGACAAATACGTGCACACATATGTAAGTATGTATGTGTGATATACACAAGCGCATTAGGCTGATTGCTCTCTCGAGATGCGCTATGAATTCGTGCGTGTTTTCCAGTCAATCGTTTGATTTATTATACGAAAGGATAATGCGCTGCCGGTTGTTTGCTCTTTCTGCGAGTTTGTTGTCGTTGTGGTGCTTGTTTGTTTGGTTAGGTTAATTGTCAAAATTCACACTTGAGCAGAGATTATCATTGAAGCGTGGAAGTGGTCACACGAAAGATTTTGTGCTGCCATGCATGTGTAGGTATGTATGTATGCACATGAGTACCAATACATACACACTTATAGCATACGTTCGATATGTGGGATGTGTAATTTATGTGAAATGAAAAGTGAGAAAAAGTGGACTGCATGGCTTTGTACATATGTACAAATGTGTGTACTGCTTTACTTAAAATTTCTCAATTGGAAAAAAATAATCACTTTGAAAATTTTTATTTTGTTTTCACGAAATGAAATGATCTGCACTCTGCTCTAATTATGTAATACAAATCGTTGTTACTTTTTATGAATCCTTTAGTACCAGCACATCATTTTTATATGGATGTCCCCAGAGTGTGCCAAACGAACGATTGTCAAAGAACATCCCCACACACACATACACGCATACATACATACCAGTACTGCTTCGCATAAAATTCATAAACGAGAATTTTAGTTTTTTCTAACAAACTTACTTGCATATCTAAGTGGAATCGAAGTTCAGTAAGAAGATATCTGTTTTGACATATTTATGACTGGGCCCAGGCGTTAAGGTTTGGCTGAAAGATTCTTACGCATATGCACTTATGTAGGTATTTATGTTTATGATTATGCAAGAACAACACATTCATATGTACAGGAATGTCCATTAGGGTGCGTCATTTTTTCCCTTTTTTTTGGTTATTATTTTATAATTTTTTTTTAATAACCGAAAAATGCAGTATTTCTTACACACTATGAAATGCAGATTAATGCTAAATAATTCAATCAAAAATAAATTAAACTTATTTACTTTCTAAGGAATAAAGAAAATGTAACATTTTTTATAGTTTACGGAGAAAAAATACTAAAGAATACTTGAATCTAGTAAAACCATGCATTTAGTAACATTTCAAAGTGGTAGGTAGGTAAATGAAACGGTTGAAGCACCACCCCGGCACTCCCAAAGTAGCACTAAATTGCAGTTTTGATACCATTATGACACCTCCATCAGGCAGAGATCTACTGCCATTCAGAGCTGTTGATGTAATGGAGAAGGTTGAAGGGAGTTAGGTTGGCATACTGTCCCAGGCTGTCGAAGAAAGATCATCCAGTGACTTTAATCGTCTAGCTGCCAAACCCGGACATTTACAGAGAAATTGCTTCTTTGAAAGATCACCACAGCTTCTGTAATGGGGGTTAAATGGTAAACCTAGCTCTTCCGCTTGTGAGCCGAGCGTCCAATGACCACCAAGCACACCTACGAGTTTGGAAATTAAATGGCGTGGGATTCCCAGGCTTTCTGAGCCCTTCTTCTATTGTACTGTGGCCACAGGATTTTCCACATAGCACATGAAGAAATGAAGCTCTATCTTTTCTGCGCTTTCCTAAGAAATAAGTTGTGCAATTCCTCTTTAACAACAGTCAGGGGGATGTCAATAACTGGATAGGAGATCTCTGAGACCCACTCAGTCTTCATACTGGCAAGCTCATCAGCAATTTCCCTTCTCTCTATGTTCCTATGTTTGGAACTCTGGTTAGAGAAATGTTACCTGTACACCTAAGAGATTTGATCTCCTCCTTACAGGAGCTGACTAGTTTGGATCTCCACCATGGCGTCGTCAGAGCCTTGATCGCGACTTGACTATAAGATAAAATGTTAATACCTGTCTTGCTTCCACGTTCCCTAAGCATTTTCTGTAGCAGTATTCTGCAGTTTTAAGAAAATAGATAAATTGGCTGATTTGGAGAAATACCCTGCTTCGACACCCGATTTTATGTTATCTTGAAGCCGTCAGGGAGGACTGGCACCTCTAGCTTCGGTACAGATTTTCCGCTCGTTCCAATCCTGCCTACTTGGAAAGATTGCACTGACCCGATTCTCAAACTCTTGTTTGCGGATAGAGAGATCTGTACGAAGTTCAGAGAAATATGGTGTTAATTGCCCAAAAATGCTACCATGTCCCTTGAGCGTACCTCCAGAGGCCAACCTCCTGATATAAAAATCGATGGGAAGTAAATGCAAAACGGCATTCAGGGCAGCACTGGGGCAAGTGCTACATACTCCGGTAATGCCTATACAATCAGTCCTTTGCACCTTTTCCAGCTTAGTGATATTATAGACCTTTCGAAGAGCTTCCTATCAAACCAGGCATCCAGGTACGTTAAAATTGGCAGAACCGCTACATTGTACATCCAAAGCACGATCTGTGGTTTGTGCTCACATTTTTTGCCAATTTTTAATGTGTAGCTTCCAATGAAGTTTGGAGTCAATTATCACTTCAAAATACCTACATAACTCCCGAGGAAAGCGGTTGTTTGATTTGGGGAGTCTAAAGTGTGGAGGTTTATATTTTCTGGCAAATAGCACCAGCTTCGTTTTGTCGATTGAGTACAGCCAACGTCTTTTCCACAATCCCAGCCATGAGTGAGGGTAACAGTCCCGATATCATCAGGATTACATTATCGGCGTATGCTAGTACCTTTACCCCACCCCCATTTAAACGAGTTAGAACTTCGTCAATAGCTACTAGCCAAAGGAGGGGCGAGCGAATTAAATTCTCCAAAAGTTCTAGAAATCGAGGCATTGGAAGCAGAATTAGCTCTAACCTTCCCTAATCAGAAAATATCATTGGGAACAATAATTAGAATTGGTATATGTCTCACTTTTAGCGCGACGAACAATAGAGCCACCCTAGTGCTACGTGGCCACATACGCGTGTGCACTTGCTCGATGCTCTTATGGAGGTTGAGCTATGAAGTGTCATCGCTGTATTCCAAGATGCTGCTCGTATCTCATGTCACGTTGACGTATTTATGTACATCTCTACGGGTATATTTAGTACATTTTTGAAATTTGGTATTATATTGCAAACGTAAACGGCAGTGTTACATACAAATGAAGACTCAAATAAAAACTTATATTTTTTGTTTTATGAGGAGCTAAAAGTGTATGTAAGTGCATTACTGTGGTTTTACAAATAAAATTTAATTTGTGGGTCAATGAAAAGAGAGAGAGAAAAAATGTGAAACTTGTGGTTTTTAATGTTGCTGATTTATTTTCGTTAGTCATTTTCTTACTCACTTTACACAACAGCAATCCTGTTCGAATTCCATATAGTGGCTAGGTGAATTGCTCTTGAAGTGGAAGGATCATTGAACTTAAGACAGTGTTTAGCTTCTCAAGAGAGGCCAAGTTAGGTTAAGTTGTAGCGTTTGTCCACTATTGTAATGCCGCATAGGGAACTGGTCTTTATCTCTCAAGTCCACGGGAACTGTTCAAAAACTTTAGAAGATCTTTGATTTCCAACGCGCTGAGATCTTCCAATTCATTCATTTTGACAGCTAAAACAGGATCCGTGATGTGTCGAAAATTGAGTTTATTGAGCCAGGCATTTATAAAATTATCGCTTTTTACTTGAACAAAGCTGGTAAATATCTATTCGCGGACCGGTGATGCCAAAATTGAAATGAATTTTCAATATTGGATATTAATTTCAAATATTTGAAATACATTTTTAATAGGAACTCAAAACTTTTTCACCATCTGAAAGTTAGCGAATTGGCAACCACTGGCAACTGGAAGAAAGAAATCAGCTGATATGGAAGAAATCGAAATTCTGCTGATCACTGCGCACAACTTTCTGCCCATAGATGCAGAGAAATTTTGCATTGCTGAGTTTACATTTACACTAATATTATATTTTGGGCGTTGCTAAGATAAATAGTGTCAGCTGACTCGGGTTTACATACCGGCGAGATTACGTCTTCACTATTAAATAAATCAAGTAAGTAATTAGGGCGTACACTTCTGTTAGGTGTTTGGCCGGGCTCCTCCTCCTATTTGCTCCTCCTGGGTCTTGAAGTTGTTCCACAAATGGAGGGACTTACAGTTTGAAGCCAACTCCGAACGGCAAATATTTTTTATGAAGTTTTTGCGTGGCAGAAATACATTTAGAGGTTTGCCATTGGCTGCCGAGGGGCGACCGTTATAAGAAAAAAACTTTTTCTATTATTTGGTATTTCATGCACGAATATTCGAACCTGTGCACGCCCGAATGGTAATCACGTACCAACGCATTCGGCTACGGCGAACTATTAAATAGAACCAGGTATTTCAAATAAGAAACAAAAAATCATTGATTCTGTCTGTCAGGATTCAGAATACAATCTCTCTTTTGGCAAATTCATATCTAAATTCATGAGTTCAGAGTATTTTTCTGAGCCCAGCTTTCGCAAAAAATTATAGTATAATGACGCTAATCTTCCCATCTCCACCAAGTCGTTTCTGTATCTGTTTCGTTCTGCCTATTAGCGGTAAGTTAGTGCTCATAACTAACAGGCTGAGGTGTGGATTTTAGTCGGCTCTTACTGGGGGAAAATGTGTACTATTAATACTGCTATTAAGTAAACGCGATAGAGGGAAAGTGAATAGAAATTTTACTCAGTTTCTCCACAGTCACTGTTCAATTTTTATACCGTTATTCGAATATAGAAAGCACACAAAGTATCTATAATTATTTAAAGTCGCTTTCCCTTAAAGTTTTGGAAACAATTATATAAAGCGCATATCTTGTCATATAAAAGTTCAGCTGTGCATCGCCTGATCTTAAATAAAGTTCATACCAGTGCCACATGACTCACGCCATATTTTATGTCCGTGTCTGCTTAAGTGTGAATGGCTGCAAAAAATGTATAAATACAATATGAATTTACAGATGCATGCACAGTTATTTTATTCTTATCAATTTGCGTTCAAGTGCACTCCACAACACTTCGACAGCTCAGGAATCCTTTTCATTCAGCACTGATATGCTGCAACTAAGTAGCAACATTTGCATTTAAGTACAGCTCAAGTGTCTGCGGTTGGCTCACCAATAGCGGAGATTATTAATTGTAAATATGCATAAATATCATTATCAACATCGTTATCAAGTAGTAAATTAACCAATTAATTCTACTGGTTTCAAATTTTTGATAACAATTTTCTCGCGCATTCATTCATCTCAAGTGATTTGATAGTTGAAAATAAATTTTTTTTTTGCTGTTTTTTGGTTAGCTATTATTTTTGGTGATCAAGTGGATATCCTCCAAATGCAGTTAAGTAAACTTTTTTGAATTTGTTTTAAGTGCCACAAATAGCCAGGCACCAATACTCAAATTTTGTTTAAAAAATCCAATGAATTTCACACATTTATAGATTTGCGAGGGAAAGAAGAAAAAAGGTGTGAAGTTTACCATTCCTAAAATTTCTAAAGTTGTTATTGAGAAACCCTATAGGATAAAATATCGCGTTCTGAAATGGCACAAAAAAACTCCGAGACAAGTCAAATTAATTTTGGGTGGTAGATTAAAGATTTGGGTTCCGTTTTTCTGGATCCGGTAATTTCAGGTATTTCGATTTTGAGTTTGCATTTTCTCTCATGACATTCAAAGATCAATTCGCTAAGAAGAGAACTGACTCTATGCTTGCGAATTTCTGTTGGTCGATTGTAACTGAAAAATAAGAACGAAAATATAATGATTTTTGAAAAAATTGGATACAAACTATAAAAAATTTATATACAAAAACTTGGTAAAAATATGTAAAAACAATCCCAAAATTGGAATAAATTAATTGTTGACTAATTGAAAAGGGGAACCTTCTAAGTGAATGTTGAGTTTTGAAAAAACGAGAGACTGTAATTTTTTTCGTTAAAATTTTTAGGTAAATTGCTTGAGAGGCAGTGCAAAATTCGAATAGAAATATTTTGAGAAATTTATCTGATTCAGAAAAATTTCACACAAATTCGTAACAATAAGTTAAAAATTTTTTCCACAAAAACATTTTTAAAAAGTATATTTTTGATTAATTAAAATTAATTAAATATGGCTGGCCTCCAACACCATCAAACAGAGGCTACAATCAAAGGCCTCCGCATCATCTGTAGAACATTCAGGCCAAACACTATGGCAAATCAAACGCAGAAAGTGGCGACGGATACGTCACACGCTTAGAAAACCACCAGATAGCATCACCAGAATGGCACTGGACTGGAATCCGCAAGGGAGCAGAGGTCGCGGTTAGCCAAAGATTAATGGGGACCAGTGCATTAAGAGGATTTGTTCTCGTTAGATACCGCATATTTGACATTTGTCCAAAAAAGTACTTGAGTCAATTGGTGTAAGGGAATGTTGAAGAAACTCAGCCGCGATGGTAAAAAGCACGTCTATGACATTGTAACAGGCGACCAAGTCGTAATTGCCATGTCGTAGATGTACCACTACAAAAACTTAAAATAGTCAATTATGATTAGTACACAACTATTTCTTTGCCACAAGCTCTCGGAGAATTAAGGAAAACAAACCGCCGAAGAGGAGTCATCCTTTACCAAAACATCATCCATCACTCCAGAGAGTTTTTGAACATCCAAAACATCGAACTAATAGATCATCCACCCTACAGCTCTGATTTGGCATCTGCTAATTTCTTTTTGTTCCCGAACATCAAAAATAATATGCGAAGTCAAAGTTTTTCAACACCTGAAGACGCTGTTGAAGCCTTCAAACAACTCGCTTTTTATACTAATCCCCTTCTGAGTGGCAAAACTGCTTTGAAAATTGGTTTAAGCGAATGCAGAAGTGTATTGACTTCCAATGCGAATATTTTGAAAAACAATAAAGCCATTTTCATTATTATTTTTTCTGTTGTAATTATTGGGCGCTAAATGCAAAAGGCAACCATTGTAAAACAAAGAATAATATTCTTAAAATGCATTCAATTCGTTTTATTTGTTAAAAAACAGTGTACAGTAGTTTTAGGTTTATTGAACTAACTATCTGAAACTAATTTACAATGAAAGTACTTGGATTACGCGGGCAACTAAAGGCAGAATTTTGGTGATCAAACTCCAAATTTATTTGCATGAAGCTAAAAATATTTATTTGTTACATTGTGAATTAGATTTAATTTATTTTAATTAATAGCATTGTTTTTTATTTTCATTATTCATGTTTTTTTTAACAAAACGAGAATTTAGTACAAAAGATCCCTTGAAAGAAATTCTGGTTCCGCGCCTGTGCCAAACCCAGTGAAACACTCAGAGTTTTCTGCATCATTATGCAATTTTTTTTATCATAATTCATTGAATAATTTACCTGAGCGCATTTCAAAAAAGTGTAAAAACAGTTAAATTTCTTATTTGTGTGAAATATCTGATTTGGAGTTAGAAGTGGAATTTTAAAAGGGCGTCCTTTTGGCTCTTTTTTTTTTGGAAAAGTTTAAAAAAGTAATGCATTTGTAAAGTCGCTGGAAGGTTGACTCTATGCTCCACGAGGAGATCAGAACAGTTCAGAAAAATCACTTCTTGGAAAATTACACCAGGGGACTTCTCAGGCACATGAACTAAAATAGCAAACAATTTGGCTTAAAATATTCCCAGGGAAAATAATCTATCTAATATTGGTTGCCAATGCATGCGATGTAATCAACTGCTTGTAAGTCGTTTATAGAAAAATTGCATCATTTGTTCGTGCTGGTATAGCGATTTGGCATCAGAGACTGAATAATAAGCAAATCAGACTCTGCCAAAACAGCATGGCCACCACAGCCTGTCGTCGACCCGGAGCGCATGCACTAAACCCCAAGTAATCAGTTGCAGGTTGCAACCAATTACGAGCGTGGCGAAGCCTTTCGCCACCGTGGGTGAGCTACTATATTTAAGCTAAATATGCGCGTTAGCCTAAAATAAGGAATTATTAAATGATCCTCATGCGCTAAAACAGCCTTAAGGCACACAAAACCACTTTCCGACCGCAATAGTTACGCGTTAAACATTTCTCCACACCCAGCGTATTAGAAATGTTGAATTTGGGTAAATTGTGCATGACTGTGAAAAGTAGAAGCAGCGACAACCCAAATTAAATCTTAAAATTAATTTAAAACTTAGCTCAGATATTACGGCAAACAATTCGCCTCCGTAGAAATGACGTAGGTCGATTTTTAAATGTCTGAGCAATTTTCAACTACACCACAAATTAGGTATGAAAATTAGAAAACACAAATACTTTTATGCATACGCGTGCATACACTGCTATTTCATAAAACTCTTACGCTCATCAAAAACACATAAAATATTATGAGGCATTGAGTTACAGATTCTATAGACGCAAGTGGCAAGCAAAGCGGCCACGCAGCCGAGGACATTCAAGCGTACCGAAAATTCGAAAAAAGGTGAAGAAGTTCAAGCGCAAGAACAGAAATCATGAAGTCAGTGGCAAAAGTGTGAGAAAGAAATTTTTCCATTTAATAAGCGAAAATTGAGTCCATGGTTTTGGGAAGATTTTACATGTTTGTGTTTACATTTGTAAATATGTATGTGTAAGTGAGTATTTAAATCATGTGGGTGCACTTGTTAGCGAATTGCAATAAGGTGGACGTAGAATTTTCTTAGTGAAAAGTCGTAAAAAGTTCCTTTACTGCTAAAAGTGCGTTTCTATTTTCCTGGCTGACTAGACAGCTGGCGTGCAATTGGTGGCGTCACGGGCTCATGAAAATTTCTCAAGTGGTCAAGTTACGTAAAAAAACCATATTTTCATATAAACATAGATACAGAAATGTCATAAAAATCGAAATTAAAACTTTCTAGAAACACGTACATTTGCACATATATTTAAATGTTCACATATTGCATATAGTGGCGAGCATGAAAGGAAATGCGATATTGCATTGTAGTGACGGAAGTTTTATAGCCTTTTTATGTCCTTGTGTCTATGCGCCATGGATTCTCAGTTGGAGTCAATATTTTTGATTATTAAGAAGCAGTCTGCCGAAAAGTCGTGGTTTATATACGAAATATGCTTACTAATATGTAACACCATAAGGGGGAAAGGGTTTTCCAATAAGAGGTGGTATTTTGATAAAAGATCAATGGTTTCGTTACTTGTGTGGCACGTAGCGCCGTCTTGTTGAAAATAAACGTTGGCCAGATCAATACCATCCAATTCCGGCCATAACAAATCGTTAATCATCTCTCGATAGCGCAATCCATTCAACGTAACTGTTGCTCGAGCTTCATTTTTCAAAAAGTAAGGTAAGTAAGGCGGCCGCCGTAGCCGAATGGGTTGGTGGGTGATCACCATTCGGAATTCGCGGAGAGATCGTTGGTTCGAATCTCGGAGAAACCAAAATTAATAAAAACATTTTTCTAATAGCGGTCGCCCCTCGGCAGGCACTGGCAAACCTCCGATTGTATTTCTGCCATGAAAAAGCTCCTCATAAAATATCTGCCGATCGGAGTCGGCTTGAAACTGTAGGTCCCTCCATTTGTGGAATAACATCAAAAACGCACACCACAAATAGTAGGAGGAGCTATGCCAAACACCCAAAAAGGGTGTACGCGCCAATTATATATAAGGTCCAATGACTCCGCCGGACCATAAACCGCACCAAACAGTCACACTCACACGTTGAGGTGAGAGATGCTTTTCAACCATAACTCTTGGATTTTCTTGCCCCAGATCCGACAATTTTGCTTGTTGACGAAGCCACCGAGTTGGTAATGGGTCTCATCGCTCAAGATGATTTTTCGATGGAATTCCGGATCATTTTCATTCATTTCAACGACCCAATCAGCAAAGACACGATGTTTTTGATGATCGGCCGGCTTGAGTTCTTGTGTTAACTGGGCTTTATAAGCCTTAAGACCCAAATATTTGGGCAAAATACGGTGTAATGACGTTGGTGGAATGCATAATTCCACAGAACGACGAGTAATGTACAAACCTGGGTTTTCTTCAACACTTTCGGCTACAACAGCAATATTTTCGACTGTTCTTGAGCGACGTGCACGGGTTTTATTCCTCACATAACTAGCTTGTCCCAACAGCTCGAATTTTTTTACCAGTTTCTGTATTGCGGTCCGATTCGGTGCTTCACGATGAACCAAAAATGTTCGAGTCTTACGAACCGTCTCTGCCAAAGGTTCACCATTTCTATAGTAAATTTTAATAATTTCAATGCGTTATTGAGGCGTGTATCGTTCCATATTTATTAATGGCATAGTTTCTACTTGTCAAATATCAAAAAATGACAGCTTCAAAAGTGACATCTACCGAAATAGAGGGCTATTCAAAATAACACCTGTTATTGGAAAACCCTTTGCTTGCGTCAGCGTAACTATACAAAGTAAAAGTATTTAGAGTAAAAAAGTTGTGGAGCACATGACGGACAATTTTTTTTTTAATTTATATATACTTTTTTTAAAGCCCGGTCACACGTGTGTGCACATTATTTACTCATATATGTGTGCTTGTAACGGGTGTTTTTACACGTATAACACTTTTTGGGCCAAAAATCACAAGTGGTATTTCACTAATAATGCGTGGAATGCTGGCTTCAGAGTTGTCAATCGCAGTTGGTTTATTAGCACAGATCAGTGAGTACCAGATGCGCCAACTAGAGCTCCAGAGACACGGGTATCGAGTAATGGGAGTAGCTCCTTAATCGCTCGAACTCGTTCACTACTCAAATGCTCGAATATTTGTTCGAAAGCTTCGAGCTCTCGAACAATTTGAGCAGCTAAACAAATGTGCAAAATTTTATTTGTCAGCAGTTGCTTAATTTTCCAAACACTCTGTAAAAATAATTTGTAAAAATTTACGAAAAATGTTGGCTGATCTGTAAAAAGATCTCACTTAGATCCCTAGGATTCATTGCGTTGCCAGTGTCTGGCATGTGTCTGGAGTCGAAAAGTAACTCATAATGCACGTCTTCGCGAATTTTAACAAGCCGTTCAGCCTTTTGTCAGCAATATCGTTCAAGGATGAGTCCTAGGCACATTTCTTGCGCCCTACAGAGAACTAAACCCCTTTTTCGGTGCGTGATGTGGGGGGAGACAGTATCCCGTCAGTACTGCAACCAATATTTTACAGTCTTTCCCAGAAAATGATAAAATAAAGTTTGCAGTTTTGGTATTCCCGGTCCTTAGCTTAATTTTGACAGTTTTGTACGAGGTTGAGTGTTCCCATATAGACTGCGTTTCCTGAGCTAGTTCCTCATTTAGTTCCATTTTCAGAAAGAAGAGTGTCTGACGTGCTTAATCTCGGCAAGCGAATACCTGTCTCTCATTTCCTTCTATTCCTTTGTACCCTCGTATCCAGTAAATAGTGACCTGCCCATTTCCGCAGGATTCATCTATTTTGGATCTGCATTGTTGAACCCATTCCGAGTTGGTGCAAGAAGCCATAATTGCTTTAATCGCCGCTTGACTATCAATGAAAATGTTTGACCGAGTATTGAGAGAAGTTAATTCCAGAGCTAATTCAGCTGCTTTTGTTTGAGGCGGCATAGATTCCAGATTGAAATGTACTACAGTAATTTGGGAGTCTCAAAGACTTTTGGAGATCAAAATGGCGACAAAAGACTGCCGGTCTTACTTTTTTCGCCATTTTGTATTCAACAGTACAAAGAAATTGCATGAGTGGTATTTGGATTCTAGACCTTTCTGCCATCAGTTTTGCTCTATAATGACTCGAGGAATCACATACTCTGACCTTCCGTTTGAATTTAGTCAGAAAAAAGTCAAAATAATAAAAGTATTACTCAATCGAAGGTTCGAATCTTCGTGAATGAAACAGCAAAATGATAGAACTTTTTTTTTTCTAATACTTGTCGCCCCTCGGCATGCAATGGCAAACCTCTGAGTGTATTTCTGCCATGACAAAACTCCTCATAAAAACCATCTGCCGTTCGAAGTCAGCTTAAAACTGTACGTACCTCCATTTGTGGAACAACATCAAGCCGCACGCATCACATCGGAGGAGGAGCTCGGCCAAACACTTAACAGAAGTGTATGCGCCAATTTTTTGTTTAATTTTATTTTACTATTAGAAAAAGGTCGAAATATTCAAACTGACACTCACTCATTAGACGAGAGCATTAAACAGGTGTGCATGCGTTCTTGTTGCTTCAATTTTCCATACTCTTCCAAAATGTGCCAACAAAATCGAGAGCCCTAGTACCCACTGCAGAAGTAGTCTTGATGAGGAAACCATTGACAACCCTATTTCTTGAGATCATTTGACTGTCAAAAACTAGTACGGCAAACTGCACCGTTTTACTGCAAGTGATAAACGAGTGGTGGGGTTCAGCTCACTAGACACGGCTAAAGCCTGAGCCAGCTCCCAGGCGAGAGAGGAGACATCTCTTCGACGAGATCCAGCAGCAGGCACCACTGCAACTACTGGGCCGGGTAGTTTATAGACACACATTAAACGAGGTTCAATGGGAGACTCTCACCACCTTCCTAAACTCCCGATCCCCGAATGCTGTTATCGGAGTCCAACCACCACTTACTGCAGACGAAGAGTTTCATCTGCCTCGTGAAACTCGCGTACTTTCGGTACAATTACGTTCTGGATAGTAGGTTAAACCCCTACTTATCCAGAATCGACCCCGACATACTCAAAATAAGTCCGGCATGTGAAGGTATCTCGTACGATACTAACCATCTATCCTCAAAGATGATTCAAGAATGTAAGAAAACGCTCCATTCTATTGCAAGACGCAATAATCTTGCATTTATATGAATTGGCCAACTGTGGATCAGCGGCTACTCCACAGGGACCAGAGCCAATAATCGGCTTCAGTTCTACAGGAATCATGAATAGGATCGGCGATTATGTATGCAATTTACCAATCTACATAAAGACCAATGGTCCAGTCTACATAGAACGCTGCAGAACAGCAAGGAGTTTTGTGACAAGCCCGAACAGAAAACGGTGGAACTTTCTTCTAAAACTTGGAAGAAAAGACGTTCGGTTGATGGTCGGTATTGCTACAGGTCAGCATATGACCATCATTTGAATCATTGAGTAAAATTCGTTCGCTCAAACTGAAGAATATTTTCAGATTTGCCAAAGAATCTTGAAAATTCTCACAGGACTAGCTATTCTGTCTCTGTTCTATCCGATCTCTTTCACTCTATCACTTCTCGACTTTACTCTTTGATTACCAACCCTTTTACTTTCAAGAGCTTCGAACACAATGGGATTTTTAGGTTGAATGTTTTAGGAGTTACCATTCCCCCGTGGCTTCTTGGTTCGCTTTTTTCAAATTTCAATTTCATCCACCTATTTACATGCCCTCTTAAGCCCACTCTCCTAATAACACTCTGCCTTTGGTCCAACGCGTCGACTCCTACAACAACAGAAAGAACTGCAAGTGGCACTATTTAGCACTTAGCAGACGGTTGGTATTGATGTGGGGAACCAGAAGAGAAATGTTGAAGAATATGTTATCCTGAGAGAATATTCTTGCATGACGATAGTCCTATGTGCCTAAAAACACCCGTTATATACATATTGATTGCTTAACCTTAGTCGCCTTTATACAAATTAAATTTTAAAAATGATTGATAATATTTTTAGCTTGAACTGTGTTCAACTCGCTGAATATTAGAGGCACTCATTTTGTAGAGGCATCAAACAAGCACTGATTGTCACTTCGTATGATGACTTGAGCTTTTCACATATATTTCATTGACTTAATTTATTAACAAAAAAAAATTTATGAAATTTTAATGTAGTCATAGTTATTTATTATCTCCGAGTTCAAATTATAATTTTTTTCATATTTTTCTGCAGCCAATTAAACACAAATGCGCTGAATACTTTGTGGGCTAAAGTTTAATTTGTATGTACATAAAACGGGCCTGGAGCTAAAAATATGTTTTTCCAAATTTTTATATAATTGCGTGTATTTTTTTTTATATTTTACTAGCATTTGCCCGTGGTTTCACTTGCGTATAAAATGAAATACCTATAAAATACTTAGCAACATAATTTTTGAAAACAATTTTTTTAAAGAGCAAGGCGAACAATTTTTGTTTTTTTTTAATCTGTTTTAATGTAGATACATATTTTATATTATGAGGCAATTCCAATACTTTTTGAAATGAAAAATAAGTGGCAACGCCATTCAAAAAATACTTGTTAATTGTCAACTAATGTTTTCAACTTAATTTGCGTGATATACGCAACCTAATACTTAATTCGTCTGTACTATTATTTACCAACTGCGTATAAGTGTTAGGTGGCAACGCCACACACAAGTAATTTTAATTAAAGCTTTGTGCATTGTTTTGAACATTTTTTTTGATATCCTAACCTAAACTTTTAAATACATATATGACTAAAATGAAGCTAACTACACATTTGCATTGATATAAATATGTATGTATGCAATTAATCAATTTCATATAAAAAAAATTGATGGCAGCACTTGTTAAGAATATTTTTATTTTGCAGCTTGTTTAAAATCCTTTAATTTGACATTTATATCTTAGTATTCCTTGTGGAAAGGGACTAAATCAACACAGCGCTACTGTTAGAATTGACGAGAGAAACTGGCTTAGACAAGCGATCAAAAAGCGAATTTATTTGATGAACATTTGGAAAACAGCCTTAGCCCTAATGAAGGCACTGATCAAACTGCCCTGAAATCGATGAATATATGATATTATTTTGTTACACCAGAAGAAGTTAGTAAGGAAATGAACAAAATGATGCTTAAAAAGTCACCTGGATTTGATTTAAAGTCCTGAAGTCCTTCGTAATCTGCCAAAAAATTGTATTCTAAAGGGTGGTTAAATTTAAAGGGCCGATGTTGAATGTAAATCACACTTAAACGTTAAGTGTTTTTCTGCATTTCATTTGGTATTTTTCAATTTCAGATCAACTCAATTTGAATAATGGAAAGATACACAACCGAGCAACACGTTAAAGCTATTCAGGCTTATTATGAAAACGGGCAATAGTGAATGACCAATTTTCGAAGAAAATCATCTTCAGTGATGAGGCATATTTTCACCTCAGTGGATTCGTTAATAAGCAGAATTGCCGCATTTGGGCGAATGATAGTCCAAGAGTGATTGTCGAAAAACCAATGCACCCACAAAGAGTGACTGTTTGGTGCGGTTTATGGGCCGGGGGCATCATTGGGCCGTATTTTTTCCAAAATGAGGCCGGTCAGGCAGTTACTGTGAATATTGTTCGCTATCGTGAGAAGATAACGAACTTTATGATATGTGGTTTCAACAGGACGGTGCCACTTGTCACACAGCTAACGAAACAAAGGCTCTTTTGCGCGAAAAATTTGGTGGCCGAATAGTCTCACGTCGCGGCGATGTCTTTTGGCCGCCAAGATCATGTGATTTGACACCATTGGACTTCTTTCTTTGGGGTTATTTGAAAGAAAAGGTGTACGTCGATAAGCCAGCAACAATTCAAGAGTTAAAGGATGAGATAATTCGGCACATTAACGGCATAGAACCTCAATTATGCTTCAGCGACATCGAAAATTTGGACCATCGGATGGAGGTGTGCCTCCAAGGCCGCGCCGGCCATTTGGCCAATATTTTGTTTCATACGTAATTGAATCATACCAATATTATCAGAAATCAGAGAAATGACAATAAATTTCAAAAAAAAAAATGTATTTTATTCAAAATCAATACCGGCCCTTGAAACTTAGCCACCCTTTATATTCATATATAATCAGGAATAAAGAGTGATCAGATTTGAAGTACTTTTCCCAATAGGGTTTTTTGACAGATCATGCGTGACAACTGACACAATTTCATGGAAAGACTTACGCCTCAACAACGTTTACAAATCGTACAATTGGAAAATCTCCGTATTTCGGCTGAAGAGGAACCCTAAGCCATTCAAGAACAGCCACTACATCCATTGAAGAAAACAAAAAGAACCGTTTGGTTCGGCCTATGGGCTGGAGGAATCATTGGCCCATATTACTTCAAAGACGAGGCTGTCGCCTATGTAACAGTGAATGGCGAAGGCAATTGCGTCATGAGAAACGACTTTTTGATACCGTGGTGCCGAAAATTGAAGCCCGTGAGAGTGGTCGGATTAAAATAATTTTTTGATTTTTTTTTTCATTACAAGTACATACAATTTTGTGGCTAAGTAAAGAGCCAAAGTAATGATTTAGCACCGTGCCTTTTTCTTCAGAAATTTTACCCTTATTACTATAAAGAAAGTACTTTCAACTTTTAAAATCAATAAACTGTAATATACTATATAATTTATATTTTAATATAATTTTAATATTAAGAACTTACTTATATATTCGGAGACGATGGCCATTGTAGCTTGCACTCTTATATGCAATTAGGTTTAATATCTACATATATATTTTTCCTAATAAATAATAATAATAATAGTAATTTATATGAACAGTAGAAAACGGATTACTTTGCCGTTCAACAATCTGATTTTTTTTAGATACATACATATATACACACATACATACATATCTATCTTAAACCGTTCCATCGTATGATTGTTTGGGTTCATCTGTCATCTTAAAATGATTTTTAACTGTATGTTAAATGTTTACTACAACACAACAATGACTCATATCGTTAGACAACGGATTTGAAAAACCCTGACGTCATCGAAATTTTATCTTTTTTAACACACTTTTATTAGGTCGGGTTGTATGTATGTATGTATGTATGTATGTATGTATGCATGTATGTATGTATGTATGTATGTATGTATGTATGTATGTAACGGAATCTTTGAGCTAAATTTTCACTGGCTTCTAAACATCTGATCGACTTGAAATTTTGCACACCTATCAAGGACCGATGACAATGCAATAATTTGATAAAAGTTTTCCATTATCCTTATTGGGATTGCCAGGATTAATATTTTCTGTTTTTACCTGTGGGCAAAAAGTAAGGTGAATTTGAATCTTTGAATCTTTTTTAACACACTTTTATTAGGTCGGGTTGTATGTATGTATGTATGCATGTATGTATGTATGTATGTAACGGAATCTTTGAGCTTAATTTTCACTGGCTTCTAAGCATCTGATCGACTTGAGATTTTGCACACCTATGAAGGACCGATAACAATGCAATAATTTGATAAAAGTTTCTATTATCCTTATTAGGGTTGCCAGGATTAATATTTTCTTTTTTTACCTGTGGGCAAAAAGTAAGGTGAATTTGGTTGTAAAATGAAAAATCTTTTTTTATTCTTGTACATCAGTTTCTCAGGCTCCCTCCACGAAATAAGTTCTTTATCCCGATTACTTCTTTATCACGGCCGATAACTGCATAGCTTTAGACTCACAGTCGATAAGAAAGGAATTAAATATAACACGAATATATCGAATCATTTATTCACTGACTGCAATGATAACAATAATTTTCATTCATAGTAAACAAAAAATAGTTTAAAGAAACTAAAAAACACGCTTTTTTGCTAACTGAACTAAAAAGTAGAAAATAAAAAATAGTTTAAAAAAACTAAAAAACACGCTTTTATTGCTAATCGAACTAAAAAGTAGAAAATAAATTTTAATGACAAAGAGACCTATAATGAAGTAATAACAAATCGAACAATCAGTCATAGTCAACTACCTCAGAACAGAATTATAACAAAAATTAAGATACAAATAGAGTAATTCAAATTAGAGTTAAAAGCGTGGGATGCTTGATATAGTAAATATTACAATCATTCTATTGGCAACTACCTATGTACAGAAGGTTATGAAAGTGAAGCAAAATGCATCCCACGCTTTTAACTCTAATTTGAATTACTCTATTTGTATCTTAATTTTTGTTATAATTCTGTTCTGAGGTAGTTGACTATGACTGATTGTTCGATTTGTTATTACTTCATTATAGGTCTCTTTGTCATTAAAATTTATTTTCTACTTTTTAGTTCGATTAGCAATAAAAGCGTGTTTTTTAGTTTTTTTAAACTATTTTTTATTTTGTGTGAGTTCGGCAATTTGAGAGCAGCTGAAGACTCAAATGGCTGTCGGATGGCTCTATTTCTATGTACCTACTTGGATTTATTTCCTAAATCACACCCAAATACTACGCTAATTTAGACACACACAAAATTAAATAAAATAAAAACACTATGAATTTGTATTTGAACTTTTAGTACTCCTACTTCAATGCTTCCTATAATCAGTACTTATTGTTATACATTTGTACGCTCTGGACATTTATCTACTTTAATGCGGTAAACAAAGACCTCATGTTGTTAAGCTATTATTGAAATAAAAGGCATTTAACTGCCTCTGCATTGTTTAGTTAACTCATTTTAGATACTTACACTGTCACGCTCACTACTGAGACTTTCTTCGGTAGCAAAAACAAAAGTTATTAGTGCCGAACAAAACATGTTGGTGTGAAGATATTTGATCGAAATAACAATAAAATCTACATTTTCTTAACTTTACTCCTAAAACTGCCACGCCCATTTCCATGTGCTTATCAGCCAAAGGAAAGAGCTTTCCGAACAACATTTTTGCAGGATGGGTATTCGAGCGGAGTCCGCAACAAAATTTAACACCTGGCTAGGCATACTTGGAGAAATTCAATTATTGTCGGTCTTCAAAAAGCGGAAAGGGGTCGAAAAATCTCATTCTACTCCGTTATTCCTTTGCAAATGGAGCTGACATACCTTGACACATACGTGCATATGCACATATTTTTATACGTTATATTGCACTTAGGATATACAGGGTGGCCCATATAGTGTTTTGGTTTTATCATATAATATGTTATTTTGCCAGTGACATCTCTCTCCCAATCTTGACAGCTAATCAACATCATATATCCGCAAAACGAAATGAATCGCTTTACGCGTGAACAACGTTGGGAAATATGGTATCGTAAATTCAATGTTTAGTAGTCCGCACTGTTTATTTGTTTATTGAAAAGAAGTCAAAATTATCTTTTCTGCCGAAGCGGCTATATTAGCAAGCACGACTGGCGAAAGAGTCACAGTTTGGTGTGGATTTTGGAGCGCATTTTTCATTTAAAATGATGCTGGAAACGTCATTTCGGTCAACCATGAGCGCTACAGAGACATGATAAATGATTTTTTGTGATTGGGAATTTGGGGATCTTTAGTTTCAGCAGAATGGTGCGCTGTGTCACATCAAGCTTTAGCGCATCAAGTGAGGTAATCGTGTCACCAGCCATTTCGGCGATGCCAATTCGTTACCTTGGAGCTACAACTGAACGTCGTTATACTTTTTTTGTAGGATGGCGTGAAAGACCGATGTTATGCGAATAATCCATTAACGACTCAAATCCTTAAGACGAAGTGAAAATCAAATCCTATCGAGCAAACAAATCTAGAAAATATCAAACAGAATCTAGAAAAACTGAATTAACAGGATGCGCTACTGAAAAGCCAACCGAGGCAGTCACATGAATTAAAAGGTATTCCATAAATAATGGGAATGTTTACTTTGCTTATGATTTTTGGACCTTTGTACGTTGGTGACTGTGGGTATCGCAGCCGATGGAACTATGAACTGTATGAGCTTTACGACGACATAGACATACCGCAGCGAATAAATATCCCGCGGCTAAGTTGGCTGGGCCATGTTGTCCGGATGGATACAAACGCTCCAGCTCTGAAAGTAAAGCTGGTGGTAGCAGAGGAAGATACCCCCTCTCTGTGCTGGAAAGATTAGATAGAGAAGGTCTGTGCTTCACTTGGTGTGCCCAACTGGCGCCTGTTAGCACGAGAAAGAAATGACTGGTGGACTTTGTGAAACTCGGCCAAAATCGCGCAAACGGTTAACGCGCCAATCAATTAGAAGAAGTTTGTTTTACGAATAAAACAATAACAAATTGAAAAAAAAATGTAGTCATGTTTCTGAATTATTAAAAATTAAGGGTAATGCAAGTTTTTGTGTTTGGAAAATATTTAGGTTATGGAAAATTGTTTAGATTTTTTTTTTTTAAGCGTTTGGTACCACAGGTTTTGACAAGGTTAGTCATGTAGCGTTGCGCAGTTTTTGTTTCCTTGTTCACTCCTCTCGGAAGCATAATGCCTCGTCAAGACTCAGTCTTGCGTTGGTTACGTTAATCGATTTTGATTTCTAACAGCGTAGGTGATTAGCCTGCCGCTAAATGATGCGCAGTCAAGCAATGCTTAAAATGCTTATGAAAATGGTCGTTTTGGAAGAGATGCAATTCACGCATTGCCTGATTTTTCATCATGAGCATTGAGGCAAGTTTTCATCTAAACGGATACATTAACAAGCAAAATAGTCGCATTTGTGTACTTAAAATCCACATATCTTTGAAGAAAATTATGCACCCACAACGAGTTACGGTTTGGTGCGGTTTTTGAGCTGGCGTAGTCATCGGCCCGCACTTTTGCCAAAGTGACACCGGCAATGCAGCTACGGTGTACAGATAACTAACTTCTTATGGCCTCAATCGGATAGCATGGACCTGGATTGTATGGTTTCAGCAGAAAAGCGCCACTTGCAGACATCACATGAAACAACGTCCCGTTGCGAGCGAAGTTCCCCGGATGCATTGCCTCTTGAAAAAA
The DNA here is from genome assembly GCA_037575425.1 of Anastrepha fraterculus. NCBI lineage: Eukaryota > Metazoa > Arthropoda > Insecta > Diptera > Tephritidae > Anastrepha > Anastrepha fraterculus. Next base: position 94,573 of record JAYXIM010017186.1, read on the forward strand.
CGAGGTAAAATGGCAGCCAAGATCTTGCGGTTTGACATCGTTGGACTTCTTTCTCTGAAGCTACGTGAGAAGTTTGATTTACGTCAATAAGTCCTAAACGATTTCAATGCAGAAGAACGAAATGATAAATGATATCCAGCCCGAATTTTGATTAAAAGTACATATAAAGAAATACTATTTTCTTATGGGATTAGGGGTAGTCAGAGGACTGAAAAAATTATGATTTTAAATATTTATTTTGCTGGTCAAAAGCTTTATTTTACAAAAATAAAAACATAGCATTAATACATCAAGTTTGGACTTGACTTAAGCAAAATTTAGAAAAAAATAATAATAATTGTGTAAGTTATCGCTGTTTGTGTGGAGCCCGTTTCTTCAGAAGTCCCTTGCGGTGATCATCACAAGTCTTTGGAGATTCATTTAAAATCAATCGGACAAGAGAAATCAGTTTTATTAATAGATAATCTTGTGCTTGATTAAAGCTTTGTTATCTTCTTCTTAAGCCCTTTGTGGGAGAATATAAATAAGTTTTAAAAATTATGCTAAAAACATACAAAATAATAACCACAACCTGTTGTATATATATCAAAAGAAAAATAAGTTTTAAACTCCTAGATAAATACATATGTATGTTAGGATAATGCTAAACAATTTAATCTTATCATAACTTTGTAATCTCCTATGTTAAAATGATTTTGGGCAATAAATGAAATGAAATGAAATGATCAAAGCTTTTTTTTAAATTAACAATATGACGGTCTCAGGAAATATTTTTCAGATTTTCGAGAAAAAACCGACAATTAATTGTATAAAAAAATCGAAATTTTTCAATTAGGCACGAGTTTTTTATGATTTTCAAAAGCAGTATACATTTTATTGAAATCTACCAAGCGGTTTTTAAGATACAGTGATCACCAGTTCAAAAAACATAGCTTAGAGAAAAACACATTTAAAGTTTTGTTTCTTGCTCTCGAGCACTCCGGAGCGCCTGAGCTCCCTTTCTTAATTGTTGAATAACTCGAAAAGTATTTGTAGGATTCACTTCAAATTTTCACACAATATTTCTAAGATATTATTACACTTTATGCAAAAAAAAATTCAATTGTATGAAAATTCTGACTACCCCTAACCCCTTATGTACATTCTGGGTTGCCAGAGAAGTCATGGTGAGCATTTAGATTAAATGCGATTGACTAAAATATATGATAAAATGAAAAAAAAAAATTAAAAATTATTTCGACAAATTTTGTTCTGGTTTATTTATAAAAGCAAATCTGCGCTCGTATTTGATCAAACTGTAATTAGTTGTATGTATTTACATTGCTTTTCGTAGGTAATGCGACCAACACAAAGAAAGGCTTGAAACTCTTTTCGAAACTCCTCGAAATTCGTTTAAATGGTTTAAGGGGACATATACCTGTAAAATTTCGAAAAACAATTGTTATTTTTTCATAAAGTGTTAATATAATCCTTTAAGAATATGTCAAACAAATTTTAGAACGTAAATTTAAGTATTTCTTATATTATAGATCGTCAACCGTGACGACTCTATTCTTCGCGTTCGTGCGCTGGGAACCTCTCCTAGTTACGTTGCCGACTTTAGGCGCGTTTTTTTTTCATAACTAAATTTTTCGTTTTTTGCGCACACGATAACTCGAAAAGTTCCCGATCTCCCTGAAATTTTGCACACATTTTTTTATGATATTACTTTTTATGTGAATTTACAATTTTTTGAAAATTTTTCGAAAAAATAATTTTTTCGAAGCAAAAATAGTAGAGAAATTCGCCCCAAAACTCATTTTTTTAAGTATTTTATTTCGCGATTTTTTTTTCTATTTATTGGTAATTCACATAGAAATTATGACATTAATAAAAAAAAAAAAATTTGGTTTTTTGTATTTAGGTCACGTCACTGACGCCGATGCTACAATGCCCGCCGATTGAGAAGCCCCGCTGCGACCTTCCTGAAAGAATTGAGTGTACATGCGCCATTTTAAATGATTAAAATAAAAAAAATGTATATTATTTTAATGTATAAATAAACTGTATGCCAATTTTGAAAAAATATATTGACTTCTTCATTTTAAATAATTTCAATGAAAATCAGAGAAAATATGGCCGTTTACAGGTATCTGTCCCCTTAAAGGCATAAAGATTTCTAACTTAAAACTAATCGCAAGAACATGCAATCAAATCATCATACGAAGCTTCTACAAGATGGCACAAAATTAATCACCCTATCGCAAGATTTATTATTTATTTGGAAATGGTGTCGTACGTCAATCGTATTCGACACTTCTGATCTAGGCAGCCGTAGTAGACAAATACACAAGCACTGAAGCGCGCAAAGGTCGAAATAAAGACTTCCATCACTCAAATCTATTTTTTTAATTTATTTAGCGAAAAGATTATCCAAAAACCAAATTGCCTGATTAATTTTGGTGCCACCTTCTGCCAGTGTAAGAATTTTGTTTCCATATGACGTAAGAAAGTCCCATGAAATTTAGTTATGTAATATTTACGAGTAGGTACCTACTTATTCCGTATTTGTTATTTGTTTTCGAAACCCAACCGAGTAAACACATAAATGCACTAAGTAAACAAATAATATTATCGATATTTCTTAAACTTGTCCTTGAATGGTGAAATGGAATGTAAAGCAGCGAGAACACTTAAGAAATCAATCGCTTAGAAAGCTGGACAAAAACCGCAGGTAATTATCCTTTCAACACGTGCCATGCAGGATGTTTCATGAAAACAAATTTGATCAGTCTGCCTGGTGAACAATAATAATAAATTGAATGAGCAAAGGGCCAGCTCAACACGCTTACGAAAATATAAAATGCCATTTATGTACATACACACGTGCATGTACCTGTATTTGTGCTGTTTGAAGGATTGCCAAAATATTTTTGTAGACGATCCTTTTTGTATTTGCTTATTATTTATTTGTAGTTGTCAAAATGAGTAAAATGAGTAAACAACAAATGGCAGACACAAGACATACCGTCGGACTAAATAGAAAACAAAGAAAGGAAAAGTAGAAGGACACATTGAATGTAGCAATGATGTGGAACGTACGCCGGGTAATTTAAAAAACATATTTTTTTCTAAAAGCATAGATTTTGTAAACAATGAGTGGAAGGTAAAATATTTTGACTTTGGAAAATAATTTTCACTGGGCTGACCTTTAGACTAGCATAGGTACGTATGTATGTATGTACGTAAAATTTTTTATACCCGCGCGCACCTCAGCACAAGGGTATAATTTTGGGATAATTGGGAATAATTTTTTTCCCGTAACGGCTGTATGTAACAGCATAAGGGGTTAGGGGTAGTCAGAGGCTCGAAAAAATTGATTTTCTTTTTTTAGAAATATTGTGTGTAAACTTGAAGTGAATCCGACAAATACTTTTCGAGTTATTCAACAAGTAATAAAAGGCGCTCGGGCGCTGCAGTTTTTCTCAAAACTATGTTTTTTGAACTGGTGATCACTGTAACTTAAAAACCGCTTGGTAGATTTCAATAAAATGTATACTGCATAAAAAATTCGTGCCTAATCAAAGGATTTTTGTTTTCAAAAATTTCGATTTTTTTTTAATCAATTAATTGTCGGTTTTTTCTCGAAAATCTGAAAAATATTTCCTGAGGCCGCCATATTGTTAGTTTTGAAAAAAAGTCTGCGATCAGGCATACGATTATCTATTAATAAAACTAATTTCTCTCGTCCGATTGATTTTAAATGAATCTCCAAGGACTTGTGATGATCACTGCAAGGGACTTCTGAAGAAACGGGCTCCACACAAACAGCGATAACTTTACAATTATTAATTTTTTTTTTTGAAATTTGCTTAAGTCAAGATGAAACTTGATGTATTAATGCTATGTTTTTATTTTTATAAAATAAAGCAATTGACTAGAAAAAAAAGGTATTGAAAATTATCATTTTTTCGGGCCTCTGACTACCCCTAACCCCTTAAAATAAGTCGATGCGGAAAACGTTGTTTTTGTTTGGATTGTTTTTAAAAAAGTAGATATTCCAAATGGACCATTTACACCGTAGTTTACACCAAAGGCAGCAGATTAATCAAATTGTATTGTCACTCGAAAAATTTGCATGCAGTAGTCCGGTCGGGCCTACTTTAATGGAGTCGAGACTGGATTAATGTAACTCAGGAAAATGAAATTAATCGTTCGAGTCAACTTTCGCAAAAAGATTTCAGCTAAACTAAATGTTGAAACCGAAATAATCTTTGGCGTATTGACAGTCTGTCTAATAGAAGCGTGACTTACAGAATTCAAACTTAGAATACCGTTATAAAGAAAAAATATTTAACCAGCATATTTGAAGAACTGTGCTGCAATCGTCAACTGACCATGATTCTTTAGCTATGTCCTAATAAAAATCCTTCATAATAAGTAATGAGAATGCTTACGAGAAATAGCGGTGGATATCTCTAGAATACCGGTTTCTTAAAGAAAACAATATAAACAAGTTTAGGGAATTCTAAGGAAACAAGTTTTCTTTAAGAAATCATCGACTTACATATTTGCCTTAGCTAAACAGAGAAACCCTCATTTTAAGGTTTGTTTTATAATTGACGCACACTTCCCTGTTAGGTGTTTGACTTAGCTCCTCCTCCAATTTGTGGTGCGTGTGGTGATGTTGTGCCACAAATGGAAGGGGCCAGAACTTCATCTTAAATCCTTTACTTGTGCACCTCCTGTTCTAGACAGCGTCCGCAAAAGGGACTCGAAGTAATACCAAGTCTCAACGCATTGACGACTTGTGGGCAATGCCTGGTAAGGGTGCTTCCAACAATCGAAAGCTGAGATCTTGCCAGCCTTGGAAAATTCTGATCCAATATTACAAGTTGGTGTACTGGACCATAAACAGCCAAGGGGACCTCAATTTTCACCTTGCGAACAGCCCTTTAGACTCTCTTCAGCTGCTTAACTAATGTTTTTCTTCACCAGACGAAGACTCCGAACAACAAAATTGGCTTAATAAAAATATTAGAGAGTGAATAAATTACGACAGGAGAGAGGCCCACTTTTTATCAATGGTACCTCCACAGCTATGCAGGGCAGTTGTTGCTTCTCAATTTTGGGCTTCCCCGTTAACTTTTTGTAAAGTCTTAGATCTTAGAGGCGCTGGACCCTGCATAAAGTCTCAACGAATCACTCCCTATTGAGGGGATTGAGCTCTGAATATCTTTTAACACAGTAGCCGGGCACAGTCAATGGACCACTTAGTAGATACATTTCGCCAGGCAGGGATGCCAAATCGTACAGGGTACCCAAAAACATTCCTCTTACAATAAGTACCAGGTCAAAAGGCACCACCATATAGAGTGAAATGTGCAGTTATTCAAATTTCTCTAGAAGGAAAATTTGGTCAAGGAAGTTTCCTATTTGTATATTTATATATTTGTATTTTCATTAAAGTTTCTTGTTGAACTCCTATTGAATATCACACATTTCTTGGGGAGAAGCCCTCACTTTTTTTATATTCTCTTTTGGTGATGTTATTTTTCACATATAATTGTTAAGAGCCGTATTTCGTACAAAAATATTAAAACCTGAAAGAATCTACATTTTTATATGTCTTCTAAAAAACCTTTTAGAAATGCACCGCGAATCGAATCTAAAATTATAATTGCTCGTACGCCTCAATGATAAAAAAATTATTAATTATAATTATTTTGTAGAAATAATAAGACATATAATTTAATATTTTTTATTGGAGCTTTTTAATTAAACAAAAATTTTCTTATAAAATATATTTAAATATCGCTTGTAATCCCTTCCTTCGTTGCGGTTAAACTGTCTTCCGCAATAATTTATAAAAATATTATATATATATACGAGTATAATACAATTTAATAAATAATATGCTTACTTTTTAGTAAAATTTGAAGTTTAATCTTTGCCAAAAAATATGTATTATCTAAAAACAATAATAACATACGAATACTTATTTTACTTTACAAACAAAATACCCCTAGTTCATAATAAACGAATCCCGTTACTCTTTTCTATTTGCATATATGTAAATATCACTATTTTGTCATGCCTCGAGTACCTAAATATATACGCCAATAAAGGGTACTTACAAATACACTAAGTGGGCGTAGTTTACGCAGTCACCCTCGCCAACGACATTTGTAGAAGCGAGATAGCACATTGAAAGCTGCAAAATCACTGTGTGCAAAGCAGACAAAGCGAATGACAGAAGCCATCAATAAATCTGTGAAGTGGTGAGTTCCACTGTCAACATAGTGCTGCGCTCTTAGTGCTACGGCTTTAGTAATGGCTGAGGTGGATTGAAAAGTGTGGATACAAAAGCAAAAATCAACAAGTAGCCTACTAATTAAATGCTTGGTTGAGTGAGGAGAAAAGTTTTGCGCTTGGCTAAGAGAGAGCGAGAGAGAGAGAGAGAGAGAGAGAGAGCATGGCACCCAAATTTTTTATACCGTGCGCATACGCTTGTGGTTAATGAGCGGCATTTGCTAGTGGTTTCAAATGTGCCAGTGAGTTGCGGTGGGAGAGTAAATGAAGGTACTTTGTTTGGCAGCTAATACGTGTGAATGCTTTCGGATTTGTGTGTGAGAATGCTTTATGTGATTGTTTGTTTGTTCGCTGGCTAATGCTGATTCCTACGAGAATTGAAGTGACTTGTGGTTTTTGTCTGAAGTTGCCTTTGCTCTGCTTTTTGTGCGATGGTATGGTGTGGTGTGATGTTATGGAAGCTGGATGTGCTACACAATTGCATTGGTTTTGTTGTTTTCAATAAGAATTTCAACGCTCTTCACATTTGCTGCTGTCGTTTTTATATAAATTCATGCATATGTATGTATGCACATTATTTTATTTATTTAGTTTGTAAAAAAAACATTCATTTCAGATTTTTTCGTATGAATGTGCGGCAGCTTTTGATTAACAGCAGTTTAAGTAAAAAACGCGAACGAATCGCTAGGCGCGGCGCGTGCATTTTCGGAAAGTGGAACCAAACAATTCTAATAAAAATTAAATTTGGTGTACCGATTAGTGTGTGACGTGTGATAAAAGGGCGTTTTTTTTGTTAAGTCCTCACTAACTGAAAGTTCTTGCAGTAAATTGTACAGTTCTTGTATAAAATTTTATTTTCATAAAAATACTTGTAAACATTTGCTAGAAAAACTAAAAAGTGCTCTAATGCGCACGGTCAGAGTAAAACAATGAAATTTCCTGGGCGCAACAACAACAAAAGCTTCACAACAATAGCCGCAGCTCATAGTGCTGGCGTCAGTAGTGGCATGCGCTCCTCAAAATATGCAAACTCCAATAAGGACAACAACAAGGATACTGGCAAAGACCGACGTATGCCAAGTTTGTTGTCGAATGCGGTAAAAATGAAAATTACAAAGTGCAATGCTACCAAATTGGCGAATGCAGCCAATGGAAATAAAGGCTCAACAGCAACAACAACAACTGCACCATCAACATCATTCAATAATAATATTGGCATATTGCTGAGCGAGAATCATATAAAGCAGAGTGCACCAGGCGCACCAGACCCACAAGGATTGCAATTATTGAGCCAGCTCTATCGACCCACGCAAGGAGGTGGTGGAGAGTGTGGGGAGTTGAATGCCAGGGGATCATATATGTTGAATGTGTCTGGTATTGGTGGTGTCGACAGTGCATTGTTACGCGCGCAAATGCAACAGCAACCGCTCTACTTGCGGCAGCAGGATAAGCTATTGACTGAAGACGCAACAATAACAACTCCAACGTTAGTGGAAAATCGCTATGCGCTCGATGTTACAGTGCCTATGGACACAGGAGTGACAGTGAGCAATGCTATGCGAAAAGAAGAACAACGCAGCTCGCCACAGCCAATGCTATCCGGGCTGGCAAGGACAACAAAGACGTTCACAGGGCCTGAGACGAGCTCGGCAGAGCAGTCAACCGTGCAACAACAACGACAACGTATGCGCAGCACAGACGAGAATGGTGAGCAGGGAAGAAATATCCACTCTCATGAAACGACACCAACAGTGTCTTCGTCATGCACATATGCGATCTCGCACTCGAATACTCGATCGTCATCACCACCACCACTACCAAAAACACAATCGAAACCAGAACACACACAAGCAGAACAACAACAACAACCACCTTCGTCGTCATCTTCGTCCGCACTGCCTACGAATTCGCCATCGCATTTGGCTTCGTTGCTTGCGCTGCCTGCCACTTCGCCGTCTCCGTCAGCGTCTTCTGCGGCAGTGACAGCGGCAGGGGCAGCGGCAGTGTCCGTGTCGTCGTTAAGGTCCGCGACACCACAACTTATATCAGTTGTCAACGAAACATCAAACCAAACGGTGTTACGTACGATCGGTGAAGCCCGAACAACAGCAAATGCAACAGCAACATATATAGTAACGGCCTTTGAACAAACGTCAATTGACACAAAAACAAAAACTCCCACAACATTTGCAACGAATGCAAATTTCGAAGTGAAATTAGAGAATAACGAAGACGTCGAAACGGATAACCAACACCAGCAACGACAAAGTAGTGACGTCGTTGTTCGAGATGGTGTCGGCAACACGGATCAACAACAACAGTTAGCGTCGCGAGATAAAAATGCCAAAAAAACTGATAAGTGTCGAAATGCGATAACAACGTCTACGACGATAACAACAACAAAAACCATAACACCGACAGCAACAGTGCCGCCGCTTGAAACGACAAATGTCGCGCAAATATCGGTTATCAACAACAATAACAACAATAGTAATAACAGTAATAGCCAAATAGGTGTTAGTGTGAACAACACAAGTTCAAGTGAAATTAAAAGTGCAAAAATTAGTGGCGAACAAAAAGAACAAGAGGAAATCCGTAAAGCAACGGTAGATCAGCAACAAAGCGATTTACTGCCGTTGCACTATCGCGGGGCGAACAATTCAGTGATTATAGCCAACTTTAGCTGCAACAACAGCAACAGTAATAACAATACCACGACTAGCGCTGCACACTACGAACAAGAAGAGGAGCAATCAGCTGCAGTACAAGAGCAACAGCAACAACAACAGATTTTGCAACACGAGCAGCAGCAGCAGCAAGATCAGCATTTTGCCGAGTCGCACTACCTGCGATACGCTCAAACACTAGTGCAGGATAACATCACCGAACAACAACAACAGCAACAACAATTGCTGCAACTCACCTCGAATATACTCAACGGCACCGATCCCAATTTAAATTTGGTCGTCGCTGCGGAGTTGCAACAGCAACAGCAGCATCATCAACAGCAGCAACAACAACAGCAACAGCATCACCCACATTGGTTGTCCGCGTACAATAGCTGTGCCTACGATCTATCGCGACATCACCAACAACTGCAACAGCAGCACCATCAGCAACATTTACTACAACTGGAGCAACAACAACAGCAGCAACACCAACAACAACAGTCCAAAGAGCTGCTCGATAAAACCGATTTAATTGCCTTACATCCATCACATCTACTATTTCCTTCACATTTGACTTCAACAGCGCCTTACGTACACTCACCTCCGCCCCATCTGCATCCGCACACACATCCGCATCATTCACAATTTATCGACGACAATATGCGCAACAATTTTAGTTTGTACGCGCCTTACGGTAGCAATCCACACGAACATCTGCAACACCACGCGAACACCGGCGCTGCGCCCAGCAGCATCGATGAAGTCATACAGGATACACTCAAAGATGAGTGTCTCGAGGATCATCATACGGGCGTCAGCTATTGCACACTGACGACAGTGCCTGACCTAAAGGACGCCTACCATCATCAGCATATGTTGGCGGCGGCGGAGCAGCAAGTGTTGACACCCACCCAACTGCATCAGTTGCATGTGGCGACACATCTGCACAACAATTCGGTTAGTTCGGGTGGAGGTTCACCTTCGCCTACGTCACTTTCACATGGCGGTGCGGCAGATGTCTCCAGCTTTACACAACTCACAAATGCGACTACCTATCGTGATGTCTATGGTAGTTTTACACCTGACCACACAGTCATGTCGCTTTTTCCGTCCTCGCTGAGTCCGGTTTTGTCTGGGTGAGTGAATATATTTTTTTAAATTTATTTATTTTTTTTTGCTTATTAAAATGAAAGGATACGAAAGAATTTGAAAGTGAAGTGAAGTTTGTGAAAAGAAGAAACTGTTAGTACTACTTAAAAAGTTCCATAGACGTAAACTCGGGTTGGCTGAGGTATTGTGATAAATAGAGGGCACAAAAGGCCATGAGGTTGAAGTGAAAACCTCAAAGAGAATTTAATCAATACATCTTAGGCCCTTAATCCCCGACGAATTAAAGCATCTCTCATTTGAATTTACTATCAACTTTTAGTCGCATTGTTTTGAGACGCTTTGAAGTTGAGCTCCAGAAAATAGTTGTTTTCTTGCATATCTTGATTATGACTTAAACCTCGTCCAAGCTTTGTTTGGCTTATTCAAATCTAAAGCCTTTGTTGGCTAGTCCTTTGCAGAGTCGAAGGTGTTAAGGCAATTCCTACAACGTGGCGCAGAATTAAGCACTCAATTTTGTTTTTGAATAACTTTTTTTGCTAAATGAAAAAATATTTTGAGTGATGGACATCTTTATTTTGACCTTTATTGTATACTGTACCTGTTCAGTTAACGAGTGCCAAATATGATTGACGTAAAACGCTTTTTGCCAAGATTATAAAACTTGCGATAGGGTGATTAATTTTGCGCGATAAAAGTAATGCATATTTTTAATTAAGAAATTCGATCATTTATTGAAAAAATGAAAGATCTGTCTTTAAAAAACGCTTTTAATTAAACACTAACCAGAAAAGTTCATATTTGACGAGGTGTAAACATAAATTTAAGAAAAATACGCGCCCTTCAATGTACGCAAAGCTGCGATTAGTGGTGCCTGTGAAATACTTTAGATTTGTTTTGATATTTGCGATAAAAATTTGAATATTGGAAATGAATGACGAATAATTAATTGACTTAGTCGAAAATTATCTGTGTTTTTACGGCAAAACGCAAATGTTATCAATAATTCTACTTCAATATCAGCTGTTTATGGTTACGACACCACTAATTGTAGCTTAACGGTTGCATATCTATACACATATATATATGTAGTAGTTACATCACAAGTAACCACGTAACAAAATCTTCTAACGTTCACACAACGATCAAATTGTGCTCTAAAAAAGTGGTTGTTGCCTGACGGTGGCACCAAGTATTTAAGGATTAATAATGTGGAACGAATTCACCATGGCTAATGGCATGGTGAATAGAACCCGTACCCCTCATAATAGAGGTATCTTCTATTCGCCACTTATCGACTCAGGCTTACTTGACGAACAATTTGCATGCGAAAGCAACAACAAAGTTATCGAGCAAGATTCGTCGCTAGCGAGTACGGCTATACCTCATAAAACTGGTATAACTCACCATTTTATAAACAAATGTAATTTTAGGCAGCTCTATTCTAGCGCTGCCAAGATTTGTTTATTTATACGAGTAGCTTCATCTATTCGCCACTTTCTAACGCTTGGTGAAGAGAAGAGACCCAGACAGATTTTACCCCATAGTACGACTAGCAACAAAGGCGGAGGAGATAAGAACATACTTAAGTTTGTGGAGATTAGCTTCAAAAAGAGATTTTAATCAACATAATTCGTCAACATGATTTGACACGTCTCTGCTAGGCGAAAAATTTGCATTCAAAAGCAACAACAAAATTATCGAGCAAGATTCGCCACTAGCGAATATGGCTGTACCTCACAACTCAACTGTCAACTGATAATGAACTTTCTGATATGAGGCGAGCTTCGTTATTAATACTCATTAAATGCTTCCAAGCAATTGCCACTTTTGACAGTTCTTTTCCTGTGATGCCAATGTGCGATTATTTATGCATTTTTTTTTTCATTTTCATCGTTTTCAAGACTAAAACATAATACTAGTTTTTACAGACTACTTAGAGCTATGAGCTTAAATTACTACAGGTAGTTAAATAAATTAATCCGAAATTAGTGCAGATATGAAAGGACATTTATAGATTTTAGAAGACTTCCGACATACTCATGTTCCTTCTTTATCGCGGCTTATTCGATACTCGCTAACAAATGGTGAATCGAAGACGGCTTATTTCATATGATAGTCAAAAATAACTTCTCGCAAGAATTTTGGGGCAATTTTTCATCAAAATGAGTTCGCAGAAAAAAGGTTAACTTACAAGATATTTTACTTGTTACTTAGCATAAGCTGAGAAACGGTATCTACCAAACAAACGAAATAAATATTCTTACTTCAATGATATATATGAGCATACATATATACGAGTGTATATATATAAAGGATAAAGCCACAAAATAAGAGCTCTTGATTTATTCCATTTGTTCACAAAAAAGTGCAGAATGGCTGCGCTGTTTCCATTTTTTTGAGAAGCAGTGAAAACTTCAAAAACAAAAGGCGATATAAAGACATTTGAAGTGGTGATTCATACACAATCCAACTAGCGCTTCTGTGAGAATATATATCTACTCCAACACCAAAATCCATTTTAGAGGCATCTGTATAGACCTTAATGTCGCAGTTATTTAGTCAGAGTCCCTTAATGGATTGTTCATTAAAATTTTTATAAAAATTTTCTAATTATATTTAAATCAAGTATGAATTAACAAATTTTTGTTTAATACAAAATTTTGATTTCGTACCATTTTTGGGTCCGTTTATTTATTATTTATTGTGCTCTTTTTCTGAATTGAATTGCGAAAAACTGCCATACAAAAATTGGATGATGGGAAGTAATACAAAAAAAGTATTTTTATTAATATATAAGCAAATTTTTACAATGTTTTTGGTTTGGTTATAAACTAGAAGGGCGGTCTCCTCTGCATAATCTTTTTTTACATTCAAAAAATTTATATGAAAGAGTAAAAAAAATAATACCAGAGTTCAAAAAGTTATTTACATAAGGGTGGTTAATTATTGTCATTTCTCTTTATTATGATAATATTATTATTATGATAATATTATTAATAAAAGACTCAATTACGTATGGAATATCGGCCAAATGACCGCCGCGGCATCGGCGGTACACCTCCATCCGATGGCCCAAATTTTCGATGATGCTGAGGCATAATTGAGGTTATACGCCGTTAATGTGCCGAATTATCTCATCCTTTAGCTCTTGTATTGTTGCTGGCTTATCGACGTACACCTTTTCTTTCAAATAACCCCAAAGAAAGAAGTCCAACGGTGTCGTTGGCGTTAAGGTGTGGTTCACATTCAACATCGGCCTTTGAAATTTAACCACGCTTTATAAGACTCTTAGAACGGGTCCGTTGCGGCAGCGAATTTGACTGAGAGCGGAATAGATTATGTGTATTTGATTCGAAGGCTCCACATACGTGTCCATACATGGAGTAACACGTAATCAGAAAAGTCGGAAATAACAGACAAGAATAACTTAATGGGTAATGCAAGGTGTCCCTTCGAAAAGTGGAACACTTGGTTTGTTGGATTTTAGGCGAAATTCCTGATAGCACACAAGATGAAATAGCCAATATTCTCCCCTTGCAGTTCTATAGCTTGGCTCACTTGATGAAAAATTTACATTTGAAAGCAAACGCGATAACTTTGGGTTAGTTATCTTTTCTCACTTTGGCCTTAAACATGTGACAGCAACTTTGCTCTGGCATTGCCGAATATTTTCAGCAATAGTGACCAACAACGATGGATCAAATGGATGAATCACTCACTGTTCTTGTGCTGATGTATTTATCTAGTTAGTTAAGTACCTATAAGTATCAATATGGGTCAAATGATTGTATTATTATTATTGGGTAATAGTGCACAGCGTCATCTAATGTGGCCTATTCTCTTAACTGCTAGCTTATTGAATTTAATCTCTTCTTTACGTTTTGTTCCATATCACCAATAGATTTGTAGTCAGACCTCCTAATTAGGTGTGCGAGTCTTCGTCTTGCGAGAGCCTAAACATTCGCAAAAGATGTGCTTTGACGTTTCATTGTCCAGCGCTGAAAAACGATAGACGTTATTAGTTTCAACTAATCTTAGTTTACCTCTCTATATAGCTTTAGCAGCCTACTTGATGCTCTCCTAGAAGGAAAGTTAAACTATTTTGGCTACTTCCGTCCTAAACTTTCCATCCAGTGTTGTATGAACTCCGTGACTTTCTGGTGTAACCAAATGTAATTTCATTTGTTTCTTAATACATTTACTTTAAGGTGATATTAATTTTCATAACAAAGTGGAATTTACCCTTGTTAATTTTATTGTGAAAAGCTTTAAGTTGTGATATTCTACTTCTTAATTGACGCTTTTCTTTTCTTCTTCATTGCACTCATTCCTAGATAGTCATTTTTTCATTTTTCAGAAAAATTAATTTGCATTTTAAAAATCCCCGTTTTCATGTGAATATACATATGTATATGACATATACTACATATTTACATATATTTTACTATTATGAATGCTGTGTATGTATTTACATACAGTGGCGCGCTTGACTAAGTGAAAGATGATTTTGTTTTAATATTTACAATGTTTTTCGAGTTAAAATTATTTGTTAAATTTGTCTTTTAATAATATTTTCTGTTCTTTAACCAAAATCATACAAATCAAGCATTCAAACTTTATGTAAGCATTAGAAAAATTTTAATTAAATTTTGAAATTTTTACTTTGGATTTTTAGAAAACTTTCGGGTACTCAACATGATGGCTCATGAAATTTTAGTGAAACAAGTTTAAGTTCTAAGCGGCTAAAAATTTGCTTGGAATTTTATTAATTTTTGCTTGACACCTTTCTAAATTTTTTTGTATAAAATTTAATTTGTTTTGAAAGGAAATGCACAAGGCCATTTGCAATGGAAATCAAATAAGAAAAATCAGCTCTAGGGCCTTTCAAAAGTGACGCCTAGATGTCGGTAGTGAATCATTCTTAGACTGTATCGTTTTTATGTCAACTTCGACATTTGTCAAGTAAGCAGATGTAAAATTTTACACGATAGAACAATGCTTTTAAGGGGTTATATACCTTGTGAGCCCGAAAAAATGGACGATTCTCATAAATTTTTTTAAATATGTTTTAGAACTTTTATTCAAATGAGGCATATATCATACTGAAGGGTAACTCTTGAACTCATTTTGGTGTGTTTATTTTAAAAAATTTTATTATTTATTGTTGATACCGCCCCTTGCCCGAAACGCTGTTTTTTAGAAGAGGCTTGCGGTGATCACGGTAGCGCATGGGCAGCTCAACTGAAATCAAAAAAATTAAATTATTATTGTAGAAAAATGTTTTTTACCGTTTATTTACCCAAAAAAAATTTTTCTCGATATGCAAACCGCTTTGCACCAAAAAAACGATTTTTGAGGAGTTGAAAAAGTAAAGACAAAATTAATTCCAGCAAACTATGCAACTATTTATAAAAAGTGAACTGTTCAGATTCACGAGGTTGTAACTTCGAATAATTAAAAAAAAATTTATGCAAATCGTTCAAATAGTTTTTGATAAATAATGATCACCGCGACGGTAATTTTCAAAAAACACGACTTCGAGATAATCGCGTCTAAAGTTTTGCGTGCACTTCTCGTTCCAAGAAAGGTCGCGCGCTACCACGGTCTGTAACTTTCGTTCTAGTGCTCCGATCTTTATGATTTTTTGAATTTATATTTTTAAGATGATGTACTTTTAGAATATGCCATAAAAAATTTTAGTTTTTTTAGTCCAACACGAGGTATATAACCCCTTAAATTATTGAAACTTATAATGGAAATGATCGATCTTTAAAAAAAACGCAAAATTGAGACTTTTCGGTGTTAATAATCGTTCGAACGAGTCGACAATTCAAAGGTTGGGGGAAAAATATGAAGAAACTGCTTATGTCGAGCATAGAAAAAGGACTGGCAGACCAAAAACTGTGCGTTCTGTTGAGAATATTGATGCTGTAGCGTAAAGTGTTGCTGAACCACCTGCAACATCGCCTTCAATAACTCGACGTTCTCAACAATTAGACATTCATGAACCGACTGTTAGGCGGTTAACATTTAAATCATGCCACTTTTCACATATAATTGTATAAGAGCCGTATTTTGAATAAACTGAATATTTTGAAACCAGAAAGAATCTAAATTTGTACATATTTTAGTTTAAAACAACATTTGGGCGCAACGTTTGAAAGACCTTTTATGAGAAAACTGCAAGAGCCATCAAACAAATTTTTTTAGATCAACGTGAAAATTTGCAGTTTATTACACAAAAAATCTTTGTGCTACAAAACTGCTTGCTTAAAATTTTTTCAAAAATTCGATTTAAAAATTCAAAGTTTGTATGAAAAATTTAAAAAAAATTTTTTTTAATTTTATGGTATATTAAGTTTTAACCCATTATGTACTAGCGTTGCCATATGGCAACACTGTAGGTTGAATTTACAGTTATCCAAAACAGCAAAAACCAGCCACCTTAGATTGTTTAAGTTATTATATTCGTGTAACGGAAAGCTTTCACCATTGACGAAGCGATTTTGTTTCTATTTTTTCCTTAAATTCGGCGAGTAAGTCTATGGTTTTTCTAGTGCATTTTGTGAATCGCGAAAAAATGTCGCATCGGAAAAGGTAAGTTGAAATATTTTTCATAAATGTACATATATTTTTTTGGTTGTAAATATTTTAGTATTATGAATGTATAAATATTCTAAAGCAACAACAATTTCTTGTGAACTAATTTCTAATTTTCTGTTGTCGAGGTTATTTCTCAGCGTTGCCAAATGGCAACGCTAGTCCATATGATGTACAACTATTCTAAATAATAACTTTTTTGTGTTAGCTTGAAATTGCATGAGATAGAAGATGAATTGGAACAATGGGATGATGCTCAGGATGTTTACATTGAGCCACCGGAGGTTGCAGAATACACCGACGAGGATTCAGCGGATGAGGATTCTGGTGGATTCATTGACAACTTGACTGGAAGACAACTCTTGGCTACTGCTGAAATCGTCACGCGGAGAACGTCTTTTGAGGAAACCGAAGATGAGGTTACAGCTCATGGTCCAGCTAAAAAGCGTAAAGTCAGCTATAAATGGAAGAAAGCTGACTTGCCAGATTTACCCTCCACCGAATTCGAAACGACAATTTCTCAGGACTACGAAGGCAAGACTTGTACGGATATGTTTGAATTATTTTTTGATGAGGGCGTTTGTCAGTTTCTAATTGACCAGACCACTAAGTACGCATTATTTTTGAACTGCCCAGATCCCCGTATAAACATAGCGGAACTTAAATGTTTTTTTGCCATTTTGATTGTCTCGGGTTATAACAAGTTACCAAGTAAAAAATCGTACTGGGAAACTGGCGATGATATGCGAAATTCTTTGGTATCTAATGCTATGCGGCGAGATAAGTTTATACAAATCATGCGATTTGTTCATGCGAGTGATAATACTCAATTGAACAAGAACGATAGAATGAGTAAATTACGACCGTTGATGAACGTTTTAAAAAATAAGTTTCTTGAGCACATTCCAATCGAACAAGATCTAAACTACGACGAAAGCATGATTGAATATTACGGAAGACATGGATGTAAGCAATGTATTCGGAATAAGCCTATTCGTTTCGGATATAAAGCTTGGTGCCTAAATTCTGTCAGTGGATATTTAGCTAATTTTGAGGTGTATCAAGGTTCGATTCCAGGCTCTAATTTGGAACATGAGCAGAAATTCGGTAAAGCGACAGCTCCAATGCTAACTATGATAAACGAGTTACCTCTAGCTATGCGGACACAAAAGCTGCGGTTTTATTTTGATAATCTTTTCACAGGTATTCCACTATTGATGCACTTGAAAAAGATGGGTTATGGTGGTACTGGTACTCTTCGCCAAAACCGATTACCTAAAGAATGTCCGATTGCTAAAGTTGAAACCATGAAGAAGAGAGAAAGAGGTTCGTATGAATATGCTAGTCAAGGCGACGTCGTTGTAGCCCGCTGGATGGATAACTCTGTTGTGACAGTCGCCTCCACCGATCATAAAGTACACCCGCTTGGTACAGCATCTCGATACTCGAAGGCTTGTAAACAGAAAATCAAAATTCCTCGACCCCATCTTATTGGTGCTTACAATCAATCAATGGGAGGCACAGATCTCATGGATGCTCACATAAATAATTACAGGATTGGTATTCGAAGCAAGAAATGGTGGTGGCCTATCTTTACTTGGCTTATTGATGTTTCAGTAAACAATTCATGGATTTTGATGCGCAAATCCGGTAGGAATATTTCTCAGTTAGATTTCCGTCGTGAAATTGCTCAAACATATTTGAAAAAGTACGCGAATCCTCCAAAAGCGGGCGGCAGACCATCAACCTCTCAGTTTGGAGGAAGGATACTGGAAGGAGTTAGGTTTGACGGATTACATCATTATCCCCGGTCTGTTGACAAGAAACGAAGGTGTGCTGGTGAAAATTGTCAAACTATAGGCAGGGTCACATGTTCAAAGTGTAATGTAGGATTGTGTCTCAAGTGTTTTGAAAAATTTCATACGAAATACTAATTATAATAAAAATAATGTATAACTCTATGAACTATGAATAACTCTACTACAAGATAAGAATAGTTAAACTATAATAAATACTTGTTTTCTTAACACAAATTAAGTTTTATTTCATTCAAAATAATTCATCAAAAATTTTGATTTAAGTACTCGTATGTGCCTTGCGTTGCCATATGGCAACAGTCTAAAACTCAAGAATTATAAAAAAATTTTATATTTTTTTTTCATAATATATTTATTTAGACATCATTTAGTATATCCATGAAAATACTATTAAATATAACGTGTTTTGAAACTCCGTCCCTAATGGGTTAAAGTTTGAAGAATGAGCACCATTAAAAAAAAATAAAAATGTTTAACTTTTTTAATTTTTTTTATTTAATTTTTTAACTTTTTTAATTTTTTTTAATTCTATATAAAGTTTAAAGAATGAGCAACATAAAAAAAAAAGAAATTTAACTCGAAAAACATTGCAAATATAGAAAAAAACTACATATACAAGGTGGCGCAAAATTAATCACCCTATAGCGTGATTACGCTTGCTGCGTGGCTCCCATTCGGGTGTGCGTAGGTTCGAGTCTCCTTGCAGAAAGCAGCAAAATGATAAAACAAGTTTTTTAGTTTGTATTTCTGCCATTACCATTTCACGTTCGGAGTCAAATAGGGCGAGGAGGAGGAACTCGGCAAAGCACCTAAGAGAAGTGTACTCGCCAATTATTTATTTTACTTTATCGGAAGATTTATAATTTTTGCAAATGACGTCATTCGTCAGCTGCAACATACAAACAATAGAGCGCGTAAAGGTCAAAACAAAGATTTCCATCACTCAAAATTTTTTTTTTATTTCGTAAAAAATTGTTAAAAAACAAAATTGAATTATTAATTTTGCGCCAGTCTGTATATAGTATGCACATACATACACACAAATACATATTTAAGGTATTTCAATCTATTTTCTAATTAGTCAGTTATATGTAGTGAAGAGTTTCTGAAACAGGTGTAGTTTTACCTGCAAACATACTATATGTATATATTCGCTTATATGTATAGTTATACACACATATGTAGATATATATTTAAATAGAGCACAACGCAAACTTTCAGACAACTCAATTCAGTTGTACTAAGAAACATAACTTATGACAATTAGGAATTTCCGGAAAACTTACTGAATTTCGTATTTGTTTTTTTCATGAGTGATTGATGAAATCATTAAATGTTTGCACTTTGAAGCAGAAGTCTAGCGAAAACGCAAAAAAGGCGCCGAAATGCAAAGTACACGTGATACACAGGCACTTACGTACATACGTGTGTATGTATGATTGTGTGACACTAAAATATAAATAAAAGGTAGCAGTTGAAAAATTAAGTTGCATTTGCCACTACGTAAAATACTATGCGAGTGCATACAAGTTTTGCTGAAGAAAGGTTCATTTTTTTTTGTGACGCCTCAAAAAAGTGCAGTGCCAATTTTTTAGGTTCCGAGCAAAAGGCGCGTGCTTTTTTACCCATTTCAAGCGACGAGTTGTAATTTGATTTTTTTTGCTTTACGCGAAAAATGACAAGTCAATCAGTGCCAGTGTAAACGTCATACGATTCACATTCACCTGTGCTCACAGAAACATATGCACATACTTACAAATGTATGAGTGTGTATACATGAATGTATGTATAAGTATGTACAGCAAAGCACTCCTCCGCCACATTTTATACAACGGTTTTTTTTTTCGTCTCGCTGATGACTAACTGTATCGTGATCGACAATTGATTTTCAATTTTATTATTGTCATGCAGAAAGCAAGAACAACACACATACATATATCAATTTATTAACGTGTCTGCAAATGTGTAGTTTTTCCTTAGAGCCCACCGTCTTCCCTTATACTCTGCCTACCTAAAAACATAACTCAGTGATCATCTACAGCAAATCTTTCGCATTCATTGAGCAGACCAGCCGGGCTGTAGAATGTGTTTGTAACGAGCGTACGCGGCTTTGTCGCCTTCACATAAACATATTCATTATTACTGTGCGCATATCGTGTTTCCATAAAATAATATAACAATGTCATAACAATGGTGAGTAAGTTGGGCGAGGAAGGAGTAGAGGTATAAAAATAAAATATACAGCAGAGTAGCTTTGAAAACAAAATATTTACGCTTAGGTAAATGCATACATACATACACATACATATACATATGCTTATATGTATGTATGTTCCTGTGCGTTGTCTGCGAAAAAAAACGTTAGTAACTTAAGGAAAATATAAAGCCGAACAGCCGCAAAAACATGCATCATTTTCTATGCAAACATGCAAACTCAGGTGTTTTCTGTGCCACCGTGTGCTCTTGCCACGTCCCCCACCCTTGCAGCAACCACCTGTTGCTGTTATTGCTGCTGTGGCGTATGCGCCGCGGCTTAGCGTAGTTCCAAATGCGACGTGCGGCAACTCTGATTCTCAGCAGAAGGTGTCAAGAGGCAGCAGCAAGCAGCAATTCTACTCCCAACGGCCACTTGCTCGTAATTTTAGTATTTCAACAGCAAGGTTTGTGGCTGGTGATTTGCACGCAGATACATATACATATATGTACATAAGCTCAGATATATGCACATACATACATATGTGAAGTATGTCTACAATCGTTAAACTGAATTTTGAGGCAGGTTGCTTTTCATATGCAAAATTTTGCACTGATTCTATTTTCTGTGTCATTCCTTGCTTTTGCGTACGCTAATACTCAGATGTGCATAAAAGTGGAGTAGTTTTATAGGGGCGTATACTGTTTACCTTCAAGCTTCACTTGTTTTCATCAAATGTATACACAAAAAAAGTTTATAAAAATATACAAAATAGCAAATGATCACTCAACCGCGTTCTAAATACACATTCCCGGTAAACCAAGTACATGCGCGAAATTTTTTTATATGGAAGAAAAATCCTAGCAGCGTCAAAATAAAAAAAAAGTTGCCAAAATTCAACGATATTTTGTAGCTACTTGAAACTTGCACTTTGTTGTACTAAAATTTAATGGTCTATAAAAGTGCATAGCCAGAAAAATTCTAGAAATTATGGTTAAAAAGTTAATAGATTTGATGGAATTTTGAGAAATTTTAATCTTTGCATTATATAAAGGGTGGTTAAGTTTCAAGGGCCGGTGTTGATTTTGAATAAAATACAATTTCTTTAGGAAATTATTACCATTTCTCTTTATTATGATAATATTGGTGTTGCTCAATTACGTATGGAACAAAATATTGGCCAAATGGCCGCCGCGACTTCGGCGGCACACCTCCATCCGATGATCCACATTTTCGATGACGCTGAGGCATAATTGAGGTTCTATGCCATTAACGTGCCGAATTATCTCATCCTTTAGCTCTTGAATTGTTGCTGGCTTATCGACGTGCACCTTTTCTTTCAAATAGCCTCAAAGAAAGAAGTCCAACGTTCTCGTTAACGTTTAGGTGTGGTTCACATTCAACATCGGCTCTTGAAATTTAACCACCCTTTAGATTAGGTTCTGGTGATAGTTGGTCCGTAAGACCAACTCACTTTGACCTTACAGTTCCGTTGTGATACCCCTGTGACCCACGGGAACCTCATTTATTTATCTTCATGAAACCATTTTGCGGCTCTTATGAAGCGCAGGATTGGTCCAATCCCCACGCCGGACAGTTCCGTAACAGAATTGAAAAAGTATCTACCTAGAAAACCTGCGCTGCTTTTAGCTATGGACAAATTTAGAGGAAGTGCTGAGCTGATTCTTGCTCTTCCTCTTCCTGATATCTATAACCTCTACAATATCATGGAAGAAAACTCCTAGTCTCGAGGCATGCCTGCCAAATAGCCAATGACCGGTTATACAAACCACGACCTTCGAGATATCACCTCGTGAGAGGCTAAGCAATTCCTTTGTCTTTTTTTTTTGTTTATTCGCGGCCATAGTATCCCAGCTGTTATGCAAGTGTCTTCAGCTTGCTTATTCAAAAATAGTTATTTTTAAATATTTTTTCAAAGTAATGGCCATCGCGCATACTTTCCTCGTTTTGTGAATGGCGCGTGAAAAAAAGTTTCTCTTTTCTGCTAATCATCGGGCGATTTTTTGGAGATTTGGCAACTGAGTGTCATGAGAAAACCGCATGGAGCTGTGCTTCTCAGTTAGGCGCCTCTTACATTTCCCTAGCCCGCATTGTTCGTCGTGAAGATTAATTCGCATTAGGGAACACCACTTCGCATGCAATTTTTTATATTCTGGTGTGTTTTTGGATCGAAAAACGGTTTAATCCTATTAATTGTTGTCGATAGCTTTTAATTGTTAAGGTTTTAACGGATTTTAAAACTCATATCATATTATAATTACAATTAAAAAAACTGTTGCTGTCCGCATATCGTAGTTTAGAAGCAGAAAACTCGATAAAATTAGCAGTGGAAGAAATTAGTTGTTGGTGTATGGGGATATACATTTGTGCTGTGTGTGTGTATGTAAATTCTGGCTTCACCGGTATACACCGGATAAATTAACTATTCGTGCAAGAAATTTACTGAATAAGCGAATTATGCGGGCTTACAACAAAATTGAGGCGAAATACCTACATGCACGTAAACATCCATACATACGAATAAGGACAGGACAGTAAGCAACTGGTGCACACGTGTCACACGTGCCTGTGCCGAGCGCTGAAGTGTGACCAACTTCCGGTTAGGAAGGGTTAAATGCAGTTGTACTTGAGAGGATACCCAGGGTTGGCATCATTGCAGTACTTACACACATAAGTGTATATGTTTATATATAAAGGCGATCTGTAGAATTGGAAGCCTTAGCCATAAAGCAGATAACTGTGTACCTTAACACACACGCCGTAACAAAAACTACGATAAATATCTTCTTGGACAGCCAGGTGGCAATCAAATCAATGGGAGCAGTTATACTACGATCAAAGGTTGCACAGGAATGCAAGGCAGGAAATTGCAAGGCCGATGAGCTAACCAGAAAGGGTACTAATCTTCTACTACTTGAAAACAGAGGCAATATTAGAATTCCTATGGCAACTTACAAATTAAGGATAAAAAATAGTATTCTCCAATAGGTCATGGAGAGAAGAAAATGCTAACAAGAGGCTAATTTGCCCGCAAATAGATAAGAAAAGGTCAGCAGAAATGCTCAACCTCTCAAGAGAGAACATCTTGAGGGTTATGCTTGTGCCACCGGTCATTAGCTATGATATTTGGCAGGCATTCCTCGAGAATAGAAGTTTTCCCACTTGATATTGTAGAAGTTCTAGAGATGAGAAAGTAGAAGAAACAGTTCAGCACTTCCTTTGTAATTATCCAGTCTTAGCTAGGAGTAAAGCAAGGTTGTTAGGAAAATACCATTTTGACTTGCTTACGAAACGGTCTAAGTGAGTTAGCTTAAGCTGACTGCTACAAAAGCTTAACCTAATCTTAGATTCGGAGTACATTGGGATAAATTTCATTTCAAATTCGGTCATATTTAGAAAACATGCTAAGTCAACAGTTATTAGCCAAGCCTAGTTGGGCGAGCAATATCTTTCATTACGCTGCAATTTTCTCAAGCAGAACTGTAACACCGGGTACACACACATACTGCACGTCCTCGTTTCCTTTCCTCCATGCATTTATAGGAAAATGTTGCATATGTATTTGTTACATGCACACATGCACGACTATATAAATACCTGTGTGTGTGGGTTGGTTTTTATGGTTCTCGTAATGAGCACCCGCACCATTATTATGAGGCATTTGTCGCTGCCGAACAGTAGTTCACACAATTTGTGCGAACTTGACTAGGTAAATTTAACTAACATTTTCCTTGTTTTCACATTTGAACTACATTTTTTACCATTTTCCTATTCTCCCTCCTTTTGTCTCTCTATTCTACGCTTGCACTACAAATTTAAGTATTTATTGAGGCTTTTGCATTTTCCTTGTACAAGTAATTTTAATTGGAAACGTGTTTTGCATAGTGAATAATTGTTTGGCGTTTTCGTCGTCAAATTTCAGGGCGAACGACAACATTGAACATTTAACACTCAATGTAGGAGTATTGCAATATCGTAATATAAGTTTGTATATGTGTGTGTGTGTGTGTTTTTTTCATAGGTGTATGTATGCATAGTGCAGTGTTTAAAAATTTGCTTTGACCTAAAGGTGTTTTTGTTTTTGTTTTGAGAGCTTTAGTGCTCTCCGTCACAGCCGAGTGCGTTTGCTCAGAGCAGCTGTTAATCCGTTGCGCTGTGGGTGGAACTTCTCTTTGGACAAATAACAACAAAATAACGGAATGATCTAACGATCATTGTTCATCAGGCAATAAAATGGCTGCTCATGAAATTCATTTGATCTTCAACGCCGGCTTAAATATTTGGGAGACTTGATTTGTAGAGAAAAGTTAAAACTCTCTTTTAGATCGAATTCAAAATCATTAAGAAACGAAAAATATAATATTTAAATTATCGATCCAAAAGCTTCGAGTTCATAAATTATAGCGCATTGAAGACGCGCATACAGAAGACTTATTTCTAATTCTGTCTGTAATAGGAGTTCGAGGAAATCCCCGCAGCGAAAAATTGTAGTTGTGAACTAGCAAAACGGATTTAGCAAAGGTAACACCCAGGTCAGGTCAGAGTAGTGAATCATTCCTATAAGACATCTTAACAACGCATTAAATTATCGAAACTTATTATGAAATTCGAATGAGTCGACAATTCAAAGGTTGGTGAAAAAATTTCAAGAAACTGGTTGTGTCGAGGATAGAAAAAGGACTGGAAGATCAAAGACTGGACGTTCTGTTAAGAATATTGCTGCCGTAGCGCAAAGTGTTGCTGAACACCGTTCAACATCGATATCTGGACGTTCTTAACTATCAGGCATTCGTGCATCGACTGTTTGGTGGCCATTTAAATAATGTAATTTTTTACTAAGTTGTCAAGATCGTATTTGGAATGAAAATAGTTAAATCGGAAAGTGCCTAAATTTTTACATACATATTTTGTTTTAAAACAACATCTAGGCGCGACTTTTGAAATACCCTTTACTACCATTTCAGTTTTCAGCTTAACCAGTTCGTGTTCTATCTTTTTCCATGCAAGCAAGTGATATTTTTAACACGACAATGTGCTACTAAAAATCAATTGTCTTCTTCTTCTTCCTTGCTTTTGCCCCATTTTACTTGGGGTCAGCACTCCTAGTTCGTTATCGCCAAATTTTCCGATCTTAGCTTGTCGCGGTGCGTAAATTCACGCGTTTCATGTCGCTTTCGATCCGTTTCGTCCATGTACTTTATATTGGGGTCGCCCTGACTTCCTCGGCGCCATGACGATGTTTAGAATTTTCTTTGACATATCGGATTCAGGCATTTTCTGGACATGACCACACCAGTGAAGACGGTTTTCGTGTATTTTTTGCTCAATTGCCATGATTTTAAGGCTTCCACGAATGTATCAGTTTGGTACTTTGTCCAATGTTGTGACCCATGTCAGCCATCTCAGAATTTCCGTTTCTGCTGTTTGAAGTTTTCTTTCGTGGGGTGTTTTCTTGTTTAACGATGCTGAGTTTGCCCTATGCTGCACATCTTCATTGACTTCTCCGGCGTTTGTTCCAACGTAGCTCAAGTACTAAAAAATGGAGGCCTTGTTTGGACCCGGACTTATGTCCGGCCAAGGACTGGCACTCCAGCAGCATTGCCCGTCCATGTGTGGGGAATGTTTATGCCGCTACAACAACCACAACATCCCTTATTGATGTTGAATTGGTGGAAAACCTGCAGCGCATGACCTCTGTCTTTTCCCTGCTTATTTTCAGCCCATGCGACTAGTTTAACAGCGATCATTCGGTGCATTTGCTAATTTTTCAACTTGGGCTATCCATAGGGAGCAATAATTGATAAGCGGCCAATGAATGAGATGACAGATATAATAGAATTCGTTTCTGAGTGGTGTCATGCCAACGAAAGGTGAAATTCTAAAAACGGATGATACTGTAGTGACAGGTTTTGTTTACTGTTGCACTTGCGTTAAAGTCCTGAAGTATACCAGAAGCCAAAAATTTGCTGCAAAAGCATTAGAGAATCGATAGTTTTGAAATCTGTCGGAGTATTGGCAAAAATGAGGCCTTTGAGCAATGCATGCTTTGGGCATTGAAGATAGCCAGCCCTTTTCGGCAGTAAATGGTATAGACTCGCCATCACCACGGCCAAGGCTCGAAATGTTTTGTGGCACGAGCCACTCGAGACCTTTGCGATCTTCGAGCATTGTTTGATTTGAATGGAGCTGGTGGAAAGCAGCTTTTGGTTTGGTAATCGTATTTGAAGTATTTTTTGTTTCGAAATAATTAAAAAAAATTACTATTTGTTTACATTTTTCGTTGAGCGTTATTTATTGCTATCAGCCAATATTTGTTGTATTTCCTATTTACACAAATTAGTTTTGTTGTACTTCATTTGCAGATACTTCTTCGCAGTAAAACTTCTTTAATACGAATCCCAGCATGTGAAAAATCAAAATTTCCAGACTGAGATTTCAAACTAAGCCGAAACAGCCATTAATTTCAAACAGAAATGGGCGCGAGTAACAGAAGCTTTCGGCTTGATAACAGTAATTTATTTGGTTGTTTTATTGCTAAAACAAGTTATTTGAAGTCCTTAGAATAGTTGGAATCATTTAAATTGTAATTATAAAACACATAAAAAAACAATTTTTTGTTTAAAATGGCTTTTAGTACCATTTGTTTTCTTTGAGAGGCCCTATGCTTTCGAGAGGAGTGAAAAAAGGAGAAAAATTGTTTGCGATTTAAATGATTATACTTTTATCGAATATTTCGTTTCATGTTTCATTCAAGTAATTATTTATTTGGCCTGTTATGATAATGAAAAAAAAGAAAATTTAATTCATATCTTCTTCTTTTCGTTTTTTCTTGCTTTAATTCATATCGACTCAATATTGTTTCGCGAAAAGAGGTTGTACTGTACATATAATATATATATTTTGTATATATACAATCAGATATGTACATATATATCAATTGCTTTGACCATTAATTGTTGTTTTTGTTTGGATGCATAAATTTGATCCAACGCAACAATAACAATATTACCCACAAAAGCACAAAAAAAACATGCAAAAATCAACTAAATAGCAACATCACCAACAGTGTGAATGTGTGTGTGTATGTATGCATGTAAGTAGTTTTGTTACTGTTCATAACTTCCTATATAACGCTGAGTAAGAATCGGCGCGTACACGTACAACTCGACAAAATATTATATCAGCAGTGGCGAAAAACGCTTACATACATACATGCATGCATTCTCATCTATACATACTTACGTACATTCGTTTTGCGATACAAACATTGCATATGTCCAAGAAAAGAATACTAAATATTTGAGTATTTGCACTAACTATGAGATAATTTCCAGCGCACGTTCAAGTGACCCACCACCTACTCACCCATCAATTGCACCAGCGATCCAAACCACTGACCACCTCAGTTCCAATGCAAGAAACGCGTCAACCATGCGGCGGAATTGATGGAGTTCACTTTGTGTGCGCTGGTATGGCGTTGGGTGTGTGGTGCGCTATCCAGCTACACCTGCTTATCACGCAAAGACGCTGCGCTGGCATGCACTCGATGTGACACTTTGTCGACTGCTTAGATTTGGAAATTTGATTGTGTCCAATGCTGGTCGGGCAGAGTCGAGAAAATATTGCATTTTGACGCGTTCACCAGCAACACAGCGCCCATAGTTCCATTCTGCAGTGGCAAAGAATTTTCGTTGTACTGCTTTATACTTAAAGTGCAATACCAATTCGCTTTTGGCCAGCTATCATTATTATTAGCGTTGTTGGTGTTTGTTGGTACTGTTGCTGCTGTTATTGCTACCAACTTTCTTGCTTTGCTTTGTTTGGCTTATGGGCAGTATAAGATTTTTGTTTTTCCGCGTTTGCAGCTTCATTATGCAAAGACGCGTGCCGTGCGACAGACGTTCCGCTTTGACTTTTTCAACTCGTTTCTCAGTTTTATTTGCTTTTTGTTTGGTTTTATTATTTTTAGTGTTCCACTAAGTCGTTTTATGTTTGTCATTGTTAATATTTTGCGACTCAGTCAACAGTAGTGACAATTTTCCCACTGAAGTGAAACGTGTTCGAACGAAATTAGCGACGCGCAGGCAATGCTTCTAATGTGACTTTCTTCGTTTTTTCAACCAATTTATTTGTGCGCGTGGAAAGAATTTATATGGGAAATAGCGGATGAACAATAAAAAAGTGATTGTGCAGACATTTATGTAAAATAATGAAAAAAAACGATGGCTTTGAGAAATTGAAATTTTCTAAAAGTTAAAGTTCGCAGTTTAAAAAGAAAATTCGAATGCGAGTTTTATTTAAACAACAGTTAAATATATAAAAATATTTTCATTTGATTTGTAGAAAAATATGAAAAAATATTAATAAAATAATGAAAATAATACAAAATGAATAAAATAAAAAATTAATATAAAATAAAATAAAAAAATAAATATAAAAAAGTAAAACAATACGAAATGAATGAAATGAATAAAATAATTTTAGGAAAAACAAAATAAATAAAATGAAAAAATATATAAAATAAAAAAATAAATTTAAATAAATATAAATTCAAATAAAATATATGTTTTTTGTTATAACTTTTGCAAGTTTTTATTAAGGGATACATCGTTTGATAGCCTGCTTAATATTTATATCTACAAACGATGAAATAAAGTAAAATATAAAATTAAAAAAAATAAATATAAAATAATATAATATAAATAAAATTACATAAAATAAATGAAGTATTACGAAATAAAATAATATAATGTAAAGAAAACAATATAAAAACATATTAAATAAAGAAAAAAGTTTTAAATAAATAAATATAATAATAAATAAATAAATATAATATAATAATAAATAAATTAAAATAATATAAAATTAAACAAAAATTTGTTTTCTTTGTTATAATTTTGCAAGTTTTATTAAAGGATACTTCGTTTGATAGCCTGCTTAATAATTATATCCACAAATGTGGCAAAATATCAAAAACATTAAAAATCAAAATCAAAAAAATCCGTCCCAGCACCCAAATTAACGTGATGGTTTGCGTGATAATCGACGGGCAAGGCTAACCCATGACCCATTGATGACATTTCTTGCCTCCATTTTGACGTGAACATCTAGGCGCTCTTAGAGTTGGCTTCTGTTTGCTTCTTCTATCGCGTCACTGATATTCACCTTAAGGCCGCTATGTAGTAGATTAGAGTTTCTGATGCTTCCTAGTGCCTTAATAATACCTCTAAGAACCTTATTTTGAAAAAGTCGTATGATTTCAATTTTTCCATTGTTGGCTTTGTAGCATCATACCAGGATTCATTATCTGCTTATGTGGAAGTATTATTTTATTTTATTTTATTTATTTTAATAATTTTCAAATTACAGCCAAGGTAAGAGCTTTGGCTGCTATGACCTTAAAGTTTAATGAAAGTAATTTATGTATTACGTAACGCCAAGTTGAATTTCCATCCGCTCAACCACTCAATTTTTGCTAATTGTAAATTAAGTCCGTTGGCGGCCGCCGTAGCCGAATGGGTTGGTGCGTGATACTATTCGGAATTCACAGAGAGGTCGTTGGTTCGAATCTCGGTGAAAGCAAAATTTATAAAAACATTTTTCTAATAGCGGTCGCCCCTCGGCAGGCAATGGCAAACCTCCGAGTGTATTTCTGCCATGAAAAAGCTCCTCATAAAAATATTTGCCGTTCGGAGTCGGCTTGAAACTGTAGGTCCCTCCATTTGTGGAACAACATCAAAACGCACATCACAAATAGGAGGAGGAGCTCGGCCAAACACAGAAGTGTACGCGCCAATTATTTATTTTTTTTTTTAAATTAAGTCCGTTTCGTAATTTGCATCGATTGTAATATGTAGGTATTTCGCTGTGTTTGTATACATATATAAACAGAAGTTTTGGCTAGAATCGATACTTTAAGTATGATAGTGAGCAAACGATTTTCTAACGAATCAGCACCCGATTTATAAAAGCACTTTTCAGTGCTCAGTACTGGATATTAAATTGTAAATAGTAAATGAATTCATAGCACTCTTTAGCTGTGTTCCAATAGTCAATGAACGGGATAGGAATACAAATTTTATAAATGCAACAACAACGATTTGATCCTGATTCAATTTGTGATCCTTTCTGTTCGCTTTTGTTTTCGTTGCTAGTTGGCAGCGCAGCCTTTTGTTATTGGTAGCACTGACAGGTGTATGAAGTGATATGAAGAAAATTAGAAAAGCTTTTACGAAAGTTTTTATTTCCAAGACACGTTCCATGTTGAGTGAGACTTTTGGCAGAAAATTTTAATGCTGCGCTATTAGGCGCATTTGAATTGATTAGCTCTTGGAAAACTTTGCTGAAATATCAAATAAAAATCGGTGAAATATATTTTTATTGAAATTGTATATTATTTACAGGTTCTTCATCTTCCAAACAACTTGTTTTGTGTGAATACATCCAATGATTTTAGCAATTGAGTCCAAGTCTGTATTTTCCTTGCAGCCCGAATATTCTTTTGCATATCCGCTCATATTCAGATACCTTTGAAGATATTCCATATTTTATGCCCCCCCGTTCTAGTGAACCCTTTGCATACTTTGAGCACACCAAATTTTTCATTCACAAAATATTTCCTTCCAAGCAAAACTGTTGCAGATCAACAATTGAAATAACTATCGAATGCATTTGAAGAGCGAGCGTGAAATGAAGCAAAACAACAACAGAGTTGTAAATAATAGCAAATATGACAGCATTCCCTTTTAAAGCAATAAAGCAATAAACGAAACGCGATGACTGTTTGTACAAAACGTCATTGAAGCCACTCTTCTGGTGACTGCCCAGCCAAAAGTGTGGCCAGCAAAATATCCCTTTTTGTCTTCGTTTTGCCCGCTGCCGCTTTTTTTATACTTTTATTGATTGTGGCTAGGAAAATATTGAATTTGACTACCAGTCTTTTCATTCGAAGCGAGTTGTAGCGGGGAATAAGTGCCTACTCGCATAAACAAAACAACAAATATCCATTGAGCTACTGACTTGGCTGCTGCAGATCAATGATCAGCGTTCAAATGCAGCGCACAGCACATAATTTTGAATGACTGCCGAGTGTTTTTTGCTTTTTTTTATTTTTCTGGTTTTTTTTTGTGTTTGTAGATCCATACAAACGAATTTCACTTATTTGAGGCCTTGTATTTCTCTAAACAAAAAAACTGTATTATTTGTGATGCAATTGTTGTTGTCGTCATCACTTAAAAATTTGCAAGTTTTGCGCTTTTTTGCGCTCACATCCCAGAAATTTGTTTATAATTTTGTGGAGTTATTCCACTTATTGAAGTTATTTTTGTTTCTGGGCGCACTGACAAATTTTTATTAAGTTGCGTTGTGCATAAAAGCGGATTTATTTGAGTCATTGGAGAGCTGTGTAAAATTTTGCGCATTTGCTCGTTTCTTTGCAACCCTTTGAAGGTTTTTATTTTCGGTGAGTGTCTCGTAATGTTTCATGCATTGCTGTATTGGTTGTGTTTACTAGCCTGTTACGAATGTTGTGTTTGTTCGTGGGTGGTCGGATTCTCTCACTAGAGTGTCGTATTGCAGATGCTGGAGGAGTTGAGGAGTTATGCGAAAGTACACCAAAGAAGTGTCGCAGATGGGCAGTTTTCACGTTGTGCATTTTTCCAAAATACGGTTATATAAATATAATGGCAAAAGTAGGTCAGGAGAATCAACATAAATTGATGTTTTTTACTATTGGCAGACTACAGTAGGGATGAACACTTATTTTAGAACAAATTGAAAAATAGAAACACGTTATTTTTATCACTTTTTTTTAATTGTATTTTCATTAATTTTTTTACAAAAATATTATAGCTTATTAGACAATACAAGAAATTTAATACAAATTAAGATTTCAAACGTATAAAATTTATAAGAACTCGATAAATTGTTATTAAAATTGAGTCAAATAGTACGCGGAATTTTTGGTACGCAGTTTTATAGCTCATTAAACTCTAGTGAAGGTGGCGCAAAATTAATCATCAATTTTGGTTTTGAATAATTTTTTACTAAATAAAAAAAAATGATTTTGAGTGATAGAATTTTTTATTGTAACCTTAACGCGAATAATTGATTATATGGATTTTACTGCAGCTGTCTAGTTCACAAGTATCAAATTTGATTGACATACGACGCCATTTACAAAAATATAATAAGGTGCAAACTCGAGGTGGCTCAAAAATCGCGTTAATTTTGGATAATTTTTTTCAATGAGGGTATTGAGTATTTTCTCCTTATAACGATTTGAAAAAAAAAAAAAAATTATTAAAGTTTAATGGGATAGAAAACTGGGTATCAAAAAAACAAATCTAAAAAATAAAAAAAAATAAAACAATGAGAAAATTCAGGGAAAAAATTAACAAAAGTCAATGAGATATTTCAGGGAAAAAAATTAACAAAAATGAATAAGGAATTCAGGGGAAAAAACTAATAAAAATAAATGAGAAAATCTAGGGGAAAAAATTAAAAAAATCAATTAGAAAATTCAGGGAAAAAATTAACAAAAATCAATGAGAAAATTCAGAGAAAAAATTAACAAAAATCAATGAGAAAATTCAGGGGGAAAAATTAATAAAAATTAATTAGAAAATTCAGGGAAAAAATTAACAAAAATCAATGAGAAAATTCAGGGGAAAAATTTAATAAAAATCAATTAGAAAATCAGGGGGAAAAATTAACAAAAATCAATGAGAAAATTCAGAGAAATAATTAACTAAAAATAATGAGAAAATTCATAGAAATAATTAACTAAAATCAACCAAAAAAAAATTCAGTTAATTAATTAACTAAAATTAATGAGAAAATTTATGGAAAAAAATTAACATAAGCCAATGAGAAAATTCAGGGAAGAAATTAACAAAAATCAATGAGAAAATTCATGGAAAAAAATTAATAAAAATCAATGAGACAATTTAGGGGGAAAAATGAACAAAAATCCATGAGAAAATCCAGGGAAAAAAAATTAATAAAAATCAATTAGAAAATTCAGTGAAAAGATTAACAAAAATCAATGAGAAATTTCGGGGAAAAAATAAAAAGAATCAATGAGAAAATTCAGGGGGAAAAATTAACATAAGCCAATGAGAAAATTCAGGGAAAAAATTAACAAAAATCAATTAGAAAATTCAGGGAAAGCAATTAAGAAAAATCAATTAGAAAATTCAGGGGAAAAATTAAAAAATTAATGAGAAAATTCAGAGAAAAAATTCATAAATCAATGAGAAAATTCAGTGAAAAGATTAACAAAAATCAATGAGAAATTTCGGGGAAAAAATAAAAAGAATCAATGAGAAAATTCAGGGGAAAAATTAACAAAAATCAATTAGAAAATTCAGGGAAAAAAATTAACAAAAGTCAATGAGCAAATTCAAGGAAAAAAATTAGCAAAAACCAACGAGAATTTTGAACCACTTCGAACTTACACTCAGTTGTAAAATCGAATGGCCTATAAAACTGCGTACCCAATTTTTGTTTGAAAATTCTGATTTAAAAGTCTAAAATTTTTATGAAAATTTGCTCGAATTTTAGTGCAAATTAAAAAAAAGAAGGGCTTGTCAAAACCAGTGAAAATACCGGGATTGATTTATTATTTTGATCACAGACGTATGCACACATACCGACAAAAATGCGAAATTAGAAAAAATTCAAACGAACAGATGTTACCTTCTCAACAAACAATTAATTTTTGTCAGCAATATTGATTACTCATTAAAAAACACTTTCCAGAAAGGTGAACTATTTTAAAAAGTGTATATTCGATCTATATCAGGCATCGTTTTTCTCGATTCCACTGCACAAAGACGGCGACAGTTATTGAGTAGAGTTGCGTTAGAGTTCTGATTCTTCTTTGTTTTTTTTTTTATTCTGTTCTGTTTCTCTGTTATACTGGTAGAACTGAAGTTCTTTGCCTTTAGTTTTTGTTAAAATTACGAAATTGGAAAGTGTACTTCGTTTATTTTACAAAATTTGCTAGATGACAGAAAAAAAAAAATTTAAAATATTGTTTTTTTTTATACATTTTAAAACAAATATTTTTCTTATATTATAAAATACTTTTAATACTAGAAAAAAAATAAAATAAAATGAAAATATCATCAAATGATAGAAATGAAAAAGAAAACTGAAATGAAAAAAATCATTAAATTCAATATTTTTTAATTTTTTGCACTCAAATAAACCGTTTCGCTAATAGCTTTAAAAAGTTGCTGGACTTTCAATTTTTAAGTGAAAATGTCAACGTGGTTGACTAAGTGATAATTTTTTTTCACAAAAATAACTCAATCCAAAGGAAAAAAATTAAATTTTAAAATGTTTTTTCCCAACTACAACAACATGTATTTCAAGAGCTATTGTTATAGGTAAATATCATTCAAACTATTTTATAAATTTAATTTTATTACATTATTTTTATTAAATTATTTATATATCAAAAACTAAGTTTTTGAGACATTCACAGTCATTTAATTCATTCATTATAATTTTATATATAACCCTGTTACCCAGAAACATTGAGTTCAGTCTAGACTCAATTCTTCGATCGTAAAATATTTGTAATATGATATTTTCTAAAAATATTCAAAAGTGCATACAAACTTTTCAAAGAACTAACTTTCTTGCGAGCTGAACTTTCAGAGCTTAAATACAGTTTCACAGTTCTTAGAAGATGCAGCTGCTTCAATAACTGCAGCCGCTCCTCCTGGAGTTCCTCATAATACAATTTGGTATCCTCCACAATTCTTGAGGCTTTCAGCAACCTGCCCTACATACTAATTTTTCTTACTTACTTACTTAATTGACCGAAATAACGGTAAGGCCGAATAATGTCTCGCCAGCTGTCTCTGTTGTCCGCAAACCCCTTCCAGTTTGTTAAGCCAAGAGTAGCCAGATCATCTTCAGTTTGGTCCTTTTCTCCGGAAACGAGGACGTCTTCTTTGCCAACGACCGCCAATTACCGTTTCAAATACCTTCTTTGCCGGAGCAGTTCATAATATAATCTTTTTTTGCTGCCATTATAAAAAACTAACTTTTTCGGATCATCGTTCAACGTTTATCTATTAATTTCATTTAGTTTACTTTTTCCGTTTGATTTGACAGCTAATTTCGATAAATTTCTGATAGAAATTAGGGTATACAACAATTTGTTCGTAATTCGCAAGGTAATTCGGACTGCTCTCAAAAGTTTGTATGGCGAATTACGTAATTCGAAGGGTAATTGGGAAGTGAATTACGAAAGAGAGAAAAACTTTTGGAAATGGATGAAGCTGTGTAAAAAAGGCAGCCCTAGGCTGTTAAGCTTCTCTGCAACATTTTTCCAAAATCTGTCCTCCTCGTCTTTTTTTGCCATTTGGTGTAATTCTATCCGACTTCTGGATTTTCTTGGAATATTTCCAGCGTATTAACGACGGGTTGCTAAAGCTTTTTTACTTCCAACGAAAGCTCATATACAAGCAAATTTCCCCAAAAAAAAAAAAAAAAAAAAAAAAAAAAAAACTGAACAAAATTGAAATATCGAATGAACTGAATGATGCCACTCTACGAATCAAAGCCTTATCTACGAGTACTTACTACTTTTCACAAAAGTCTTACTGGATTGAGTAATAGAGCAGAATACCTCTTAATTTTGTGTTAAAAATGCTTTTTTAAATTTCCATGTTTTTTACATATAATTCTGATTTTAGAATTGCAAACCGGTATTTCTTCTTTATTTTACAATTTACAAATGTTATTACTCTCACTGAACAGTATCTGGGAGTCATTCATTCCAATGAGTATAAATACAACTAAAATAATATAAAAAATTTAAGGAATATATTTTTCCTTTTTTTGCTTTGGGATCATCTTATTTTTATATACATACATATACACTTGTTCTCACATAATTAAGTCAATTAAAATTTTTACAATACTCACATTTTCCGCTATATAAAAATTTTCCGAGTATATGGAAGAAAATTCTGTACATCGAATGTAAAACAGAAAAAAAATTGTCGAAAATCAATGCGAGCTTTTAGTCACTTTAAACTTGCACTTTATTAAGTTTCGCACTTGGAATAAAATTTGTAAAAACTCGCCAAATTTTCATCAAAATTTCAAATTATTTAATCCGATTCATAGATCATTGGATTTTGGTATAAATAAATGCAAGTTTCAATTGGCTCCAAAATCGCTTTGATTTTTGACAATTTTTACTGCTGAGTCAAGTGGTTTCTTCCATATAAAAAAAATGTAGAATGGGCGTTAAATGGGAAAAATACACAAGACCGCATCCAGAAAAAATTCTCAAAAAAAAGTGTGATTTCTGATCACTTGAAACTTGCACTTTATTACAACAAAATTAAATGACCTATAAAATTGCATAGCCGAAAGTTTCCTAAAAATTCTTAATGAAATATTTGAAAGGCTCGAAACTTTTCTTATATGGTAGTTGTTGTAGAATGAACTATATTAAAAAAAAAATAACTGAAATTACAAAATAAATAAATAATCAAAACGTATGAATATGTGATGTACATGCAAAAATTCACTATTTTTTTTTAGCTGTCGGGACAAACTAGCCAGTACAGCACTCAGGCATAACATGAACAATTTACTAACTGCAATACTTAAAATTATTCAAAGACTTATGTCTGTATATGTATATTGAAAAATTCAATTCACAATTTTCGAATGTCTCTATGTTTATTCCATAATTTATGAGTTTTTTTTTGCGGTGATAAAGAATTAATAAAACACATTTTATATGCGATATTTGAAATATAAGTATAGATGTACATTTTTATTTTAGTACATATAAACACATATACATCCACACACTTGCATTTCAAGCGATTTATAATCAAGTATTTTCTTTGTTTCTTCCTTCACATCTTTTTTATGCCATCTGCATTGATGATGATCATCCTCCGTCTGATTCTCGCCAAAAATCGCATTATTATACGGCATATTGGTGCATTTTAGCTCAGTCTACCCCGGATCGCTGTTAACACCGGCCACCAATGGCATGCAACAGTATGGCATGCAGCCAAGCAACGCAATTTCAGCAGCATCAGTCACTAACGTCTCATCTGGATCCCCATCCCATCAGCCAGTGCATTCGGCCGCCTCCACGCCTGGTGCGCATTCAACAAATTCTATCGTAGCAGCGGCTACCACAGCACTGGCCACCGGTTCCGGTTCAAACTCCATCAGTAATGATGACTACGGCTCACCGAAGAGCAACAACAGTAGTAATGGTGGTGGTGGCGGTGGTGGTAGTGGAGCGAACAACAACAACACTGCTGGTAGTGGTAGCAGTGGGCCGTTGCCAGCATTTCAACGCATCTCCAGTTATGGTGGTGGTGCGGGCGGCGCAGCTGGGGTTGTTGGTGTGGCGAATGTCAGCGGCAGCGCAACAACGGTTGGCAGCGGCGCCGATCGTTACACATCGTTGACAAATTATCGCACAGTGAGTATAGTCGTAAAGGAGCGAGCGAGCTTATAAGGTTGTTATACATTTTGTATGTATGTATGTATATGTATAGTACATGCATGCATGTGTAAATGCATGCAGTTGTTTGTGAAATGTATGCAGTAAACCGCAAGCCGTTGCACTCAATGTTATTTTATTTATTAGTTTATTTTTATTTTGTTTTTTATTTTTTATATTCTTTGCATATTTTCGTAACTGTTAATAGGAATAGTATTATATTCTATTTTTTGTTTTTTTTATTGTATTTGTGTTTGTGTTTTTTTCTCGACACAGAACGACACATGGTCAGGTCATTATGAGGCAATTAGCTACGCGCCCACATCGGTCGTAACGAGTGCCGCCGGCCTGGTTGGGAATACGAATGTAATACGCAGCTGCAATGGGCGTGCGGGCCCAGGCGTTGGGGTGGTTGGCGTTGGTGTAGAGGGCTCTGCTTCAGCCAACTTGGCCGCACATTTGAGTGCATCCGCATCGTTGACAGCAAGTGAGTAGTCAGTCAAAAACAAGCAAACGAAATTTCCGTTTTTCTTTTTATCAAGAATTTATAATTATTTTGAAGCTTACTAGAAATACAAAAAAAAAACAACAAAAAAAGTAGAAAGGTAATTCGTAACTAGCAAATTTAGTTTATTTTTGTTTTGTGAACGTAAAATAATTTAAATAACAACATGTTTTTAGAGTAGATTTTCGTAATACCCGGAGTT
The DNA here is from genome assembly GCA_037575425.1 of Anastrepha fraterculus. NCBI lineage: Eukaryota > Metazoa > Arthropoda > Insecta > Diptera > Tephritidae > Anastrepha > Anastrepha fraterculus. The sequence goes on from JAYXIM010017186.1 coordinate 133,482, forward strand.
TTTATTTTTGTTTATAAGGGCTTGAATCCTATTTGTCATACATACATATACACATTGCATTTTACTTTTTACTTTCCAATTATTGCAAGTTTAGCTCGATATTCTCATACTTTCGAGCGTAATTATTCATGGGATATTATAGGCAACTCATTTTTCGAACATAAAGCTCTACTTATTTCTTTAAAGCTTATCACTAATATTTATGTATATGTGTACGTGGACAATATTAATTGCTTATTCTTTAGACCTTTTGTTTATTTAACTTAAGTATAATACATTTGTAGATATTTTATGTGCCGGGCAAATAAAAAAATCGTGTGACCTCTCTCAGGTGAAACTGATAAAAAATATTTAGAAGCATATACCCAGGCGCCCGTGTAAATATTGAAATATAGTTTATTAAAATATTTGATTAGCAAATTGTATTTAGGCCCCATGACGTTGGACTATTTCAAAATACATAACTAATGAACTCCATCTGGCATCGCATGGAGCAAATCGGTTTGTACGTGACTGCAGGTCAACCAGTTCAAGCTAACCTAACCTATATTTAGGTGACTCTGAATCACTGCTCTGTTAGCCAAGACTTAGATTTTATTTGGTTTTCATAGAAATTTAGTGGCCCGTCATCTCCGATTATCCATCTCCGTGAGCCCCGATTTACACACAGAGACATCTGGAAAGGGGACACTGGAAATTCTCTTTTGATGTTTCATTCGTGGTCTCACAGGCAAAATTGTTTTCGGCAACATTTGTTGCTCTTGACGTCTACTTCTTTAGCATCTTTTGACATTTTCATGTTTTGACATTTCTTTCATTCGTTTAACCGTGGTTTTTATAAAATGAAGAAAATATTTTTTTGAATTTAGCGCAAAAAAAGTGATACTGCATTTACAGCTATTAATTCCGTGAATTTTAAGTTAAGTATTTATACATGAGGTATTTTTACTTCAATTTTTTTATATTCAAGTACAAAAATTTGTATATACATATTTAAATGTAAATAAAAAAAATCAAATGATTATTTGTTTGCCTTCTTCATTAAAATATTGAATAAACTGTTGACGAACGTACTCCGCTTTACATTTTCGCGTATTGTAGAACATATCCGAACCAGTTTGGCGGTTATTGTTTAAATGCAGTATCACGGTTTTTTGGTGCTTGGGTATCTAGAAGTGCAAAACAAAAAAATATGATATTTTAATTCAATGTCAACATATCCCATAAGTGGCTTAAATCATACCTACTTTACTAGCAAGAATCAACCTGTATTTATCAAGCAGCGTTCTGATGTTTATCATCGTTGATTTCTACCATTTTATTGGAAACCAACTCAAACCTCAGAACTTTCTCCCACAAAAGCAGAAAACGAATGAAGCAACCGTCAAACAGTGTTTTGCAGCCAACTTCAAGTTTGACAAAACGCATAAGAAGCACAAAACGTGTCGCCACTACGAAAGACGAAACCCCCTCTCTCTTCCCCGCCCGTCCTTCTCCCACCAGCAAAATGTTTCCCTTCCAAATGTTTCTCTGTGTTGTGTGAATGGGCACTATGTTAGGTAAAATTATGTCTAAATCTAGGCTAACAGAGCTGTTAGAAAAATCTTTCCACAACATTTAAAATTTAGCAGTGGTTCAAGATGGAGAAAGCAATATTTATCCCGGCGTTTATACTCCACAATACTCTATTTTAAAAAGGAAGTTGACAGATTTAGGTTTTAGTAGAAAAAAATCAATTCCAGAGAAACAGCGCAACATTTGCAGATATTTTGTAGGTTAAAATATTTGAGGTTATACAAAAGTAATGCATTTAGATACTTACATAAAGATGTATGTATGTATGTACGAATGTATGTATGTACATACATATATAGTTCTTCCAAACCAAAAACCAAAAACCACATAAATAGTTCCTTCAAAAATTTTGTGAAGGAATTCGCACCCCAACTGAAATTTTACCCAGGTTACGCAAATATAAGTACATATGGATATACATGTATGTACATATGTAAATACTTAAAATTTTTCCATCCACATCCATACGCATGTACTTTAGGCTACATATAGACATGCATAAATACACATGTACATAAATATATGTTTGCGCATTTTATATGCGAAATGACCACATTTGTTCACGTCAGTGAATCGTGCATGCATGCATACTTACATACATGCATACTTATGTAAATATGGCATGTCCGTATTAATAGCTGCATGTATTTACATATGTACATATGCCGCTGTGCAAGGGCACTAAGCATACACTGATCCTAACTAAACGAGCGCTAATGTTTTCTTAAAAATATAGCAAGCGGCTGTTATTAGTAAGATTCAGAAAGAAAAGTTTTTTACGTCAGAAAGTAATGCGATTGATAGCAAACATACGTACACGTGCACATACAGACATATGTATGTTGAAACATAAATATTTATAGTAAACTACCCATATACGTACATATGTATACAGCAAAATGTTAGTAATGAGTGGAAAAAGTTAGAACACTAGAAAACAGTTCCACAGTTCATTTTCAAGATGAACTAAAATATTGAGACGCATGGAAGGAATCTTGCTATATTTCAATCTATAGAAAACTACAAGGGCATTGCAAGGCTGCCCGCTAATCCAATATTATTTGATGCACTATACTAATCAATCCCTCTTCATCAATTGTTCATTCTAACCCGAGTTATGTTAACCTTCAGTAGTCACACTGGAGTGTGAGCCACCCCACAAAATGTTTGATGGGTTGGCGTTCTGCATCTGGTGGTCTCTAACATCTGGAAATATACCGTTAGCTGTATTTCAGCAACTCCGATTTTACTCTTTGAATCAAAGTAGTAATTGGTGCACACAGAGTTTATGTAGATTTAAAAAAGTTATTGTGTAAAATGTGTGCATATACAGTGAACGTCAAAAGAAAGTGTACACCATATATTGACAAGTCTATTATTTCATCATCCAAATCAGATAAAAAAATTTCCACCTCACTTTCTTAGAGGCCGACTTTTAGGCCACATTGCCATGATTGCTCTAAAAGAAAATCACTCCTTATATTTAGAAATGGAATTAAAAAAGATAAAAATTCGCCATTGACAAAACTAAGCTAAATATTATATACATATGTATGCAGGTACTCTTAGCGTCTTATTTTTAGAAAAGTGTGCACCACAATTTGATAAATTTTGTATATTCATTTATTTTTAAATTTTAATTAATTTTATACAAAGATGTAGTTCATATTACTACAGAACATATGTATAAAACAAATAACTAACTAACTAAAAATTCACTAATTTCTTTGTATTTGCTATTTTTCGTATTCTCACCATTTTACTATTAGTTTATGTAGTTTTTTGAAGTCCAAGATAGTTTTTAGATATATTAATTTTCTTTAGAATGCAAAGCTTATTTCTAATAAAAATTTGAATAAATTCCGAGCATTATTATGTTATCTGATACCTTCGATTATTTGAAATTTTTTTTGTTTTATATCTTTAAATAAATTTAATTAAACAATTAATTTCAAATTTATTTTCTTTAAATACTTACAAAAAAAAAAATGTAAATAAAAACTTTAATTCTATTTGTGGGACAAATTTTTTGAATTCGGATGAAACTTACTCCAGTGTGCCGTTTACGATAAAAAATCAAAAAGTAAAAAAATAGATGTGTCTACCGAAGGTTAAAGAAATTAACTGCTACTAATATACTTTAATTCACAACTCATATCTCAACCAGACTTAGAGAAAAGTGTTACACCATAAATAATATGGTTGGTTGGTCCAATACAAATGATATGCCATTGAATGATACGCCAAGAAATTTGATAGAGCTTTCTTTTCTCGAAAAAATTTAATGAAGTACCGACATTTCGAAAAAATTGCCATACGACCTGCCATAGTTTTGCATATTTCATGTGAGTAAAGAACAAGAAAAACTCAACTCTTGTACAAATTATATATTTTATACAATAGAATATAGAGAAAGGGTCTCTCGAAAGACGCGTCTAGATAATGTTTTAAAAGAAAACATGTAAAAATTTAGATTCTTTCAGGTTTTATTATATTCAAAATTTTTTATTTTTTATTCGAAATTTCATTTTTTGTTAAAAGTACGGCTCTTACCTATATGTGGAAAATGACACCATTGAAATGTCTCTCATTGGCACGTCTACAGTTAAAATCCTAAAAGCCTAATTGTTGAAAACATCGAAATATCGGGCATCGACGTTGAAGATTGTTCAGCAACACTTTGCGCTACAGCAGAAACATTCTCAACAGAGCGTCCAGTTTTTGCTCTGCGATTCCTTTTTCTATCCGCGACGGAAATAGTTTCTTCAAATTATTTCACCAACCTTTGAATTGTTAACCCATTCGAACGATTATTTCCCACAAAAAAGTAACGGATTTTGCGATATGTTGTTCTTCTTAAAGATCGGCTATTTTCATAATAAGTTACAATAAGTTAAAAGCGTTGTTCTATTGTGTAAAATTAAACATCTGCCTATTAGACAAGTGTCAAAGCACACATAAAATAACAGGTACCGCCTAGAAATAATTCCTTACTGACATCAAGGCATCACTTCTGAAATAAGTACTCTTTAATACATTTATCACCAGTGTCTAACGTATACATACATACATTTGTAAACCTATTAAGTTTCGTGGGTCTGTAAAAAAAAAAAATGTTCCAAACATTACAATAAAATACAATATTATTCGTTTTTGAGACGCAGTTTTTCAACATTAGCCAACATTAGAGTTATCATTGACATTACATTCAATGTTATTTGTAACATAACTCAGAGATGGGTGTATAAATGTTTGTTAATGTTTGGTAATGTACAATAGCAGAGTATGTTAATGAACATTTAGGGTGAACAACTGATGGAGAGGGATTGAATAGATCAATTGATGTTAATAAACATTCTCCAGATGGTAGAAAAAAAAACAAAAGAACAAGCATGCGGTTTAGGCAACAGTGGAGTTATCATTGCCATTACATTCAATGTTATTTGTAACATAACTGAGAGGTGGGTGTATAAATGTGCGTAAGTACAGTGCTATAGTAGAGTAGAGTAAAGTATATATAAGTATAGTAGAGGATGTTAATGAACATTCTCTGGTAATACTAAACTTGTCTGCTTCGTACATTTTTTAGTTAATGTAAAATAAGTTCTGAGATACAGTTTTATGAATTAATGTAAACAAATTGGTATATCATATCTACTTATTGTTAATGAAATCCTACAATGTCTTACTCAATAACTTTAACAAAAAAAACTTTTTTGTATAATGTAAAAATGTGATAACATGTTATACAGTCATCAAGTCCCTAAGGTATATATTCACAATTTTAGACTTAAAAAAATAGTGAACAATATATGTAAACAATTTCCTTAATTTAGTTTTAATTACCTACTTAAGTAGAAAAATGTCTACACTGAGAAAACACAAGTATTTTTTTGATGTTTTGTGCTTTCTTCATTTGAAATACTTGTATCGTGAGAGAACTTTTTAAGCTTTCTTTTCAATGCATATGAGAAGAGAAGGCTTAATAGAATTCAAAAACATATTTTATTCTTAATACATACATACATATGTACATACAAACGTTACAAAATATCTTAAATACTTAGCATTCGATTAATTTTAACACATTTTGCATTTATATATGAATTTATTGAAGCATTTTACGATGCCGATTTTATCACCGATGGGCGAGAATGTGTCAATTGTGGTGCGGTTTCAACTCCATTGTGGCGCCGTGATAATACCGGACATTATTTGTGCAATGCGTGCGGTCTCTATAATAAAACGAACGGCATGAATCGTCCATTAATAAAACAGCCTAGAAGATTGGTAAAATAAAAATAAAAAATTCAAGTGAAACAAATTCACACTATTTACACTTTTCATTCATTACACATATTAAACAAGCAAATTAAAAAAAAATACTGAGAAATAGATGTTGATAGAAATATATTTCAAACTCTGAGAAAGTGTGCAAAAACTTGTGAAGCAAAATTAAAGTTCATATATTTGCTTTTTTCTTGTACATAAAAAAAAACAGAATTAAATAAATCTTATAGAAATCCGCCTCCGCTTTTGCCTCCGTCGCCATTCACCATCACCATCGTTGTCGTTGTACATAGTTGTTGTTGCGTGAACGTTCTCGCTTCATTTGTTGATGAAATCTGTTTCGATTAACTGAAAAGAAAAAACAAAAACAAAAAAAAAGAAGATGTTTTTTAAATTATAACTTTAAATTACGCATTTAATTTAATTTTATATAAATGCTAAAAAATCATGGAAAGATGCACGTTTTACTTTAGATGCATTACTAACTTAGGTTGCCTTGCTTCGAACTTTTCGCCCAATTTTATTTGTTTTGTTAGTTTTCGTAGTTTTCGTCGTAAAAAAAAAAAAAAAAATGAAATGAAAAACATTATAAATTATAAAAAATGCAAAAAACTAATTTTTTGACTGCTAAAAAAATTTTTCTCATAAATAATTCATAATTATTGCAGTGGCCGCTGAGTCAAGCGGGGATTTCTATAAGAGCTATCCGTTTAATGTGCCGAGTCGGACGGCAACAGCGTCTGCCGAGGAGCATGTTAGTCGTTCAAGTTCGCGCCGGATGGTAGGTGACACAAACCAACATACTTACAATACATACATACATACATTGTTACATTAGATGTCAGAAACAAAAAACAAAAAATAATAATAATAAAAAAATTACAAAATAACAACAGCAATATTTAAAGTACAATTTAGACAAAAAAAAAAAATGCAAATATCTTTCATACAATAATGAATTTCAATTAATATAAACGCACTTTAAAAAATGTCTAGTGCAATTTTTTGTTCCTCAATTTGCAAATGTTTAATATATGCAATGATAATTTAACTATTCGTCTGTAAATTATTTTATGTCTATATACTAATTACTTTTTTCCATATTTAGAGTGCTTCCCGTCGTGTCGGTCTCTCCTGCTCAAATTGCCTCACAACGCATACTTCTTTGTGGCGTCGCAACCCCAACGGTGAACCCGTCTGCAATGCTTGTGGACTCTACTTCAAATTGCATAGCGTGAAACGTCCATTGACCATGAAGAAGGACACCATACAAGTAGGTTTTTACATTGCAATTTGTAGTCTATTAAAAAGGCGAAAATATAAAATAAGGAATTTTAGGAACATTCATTTATCATATTACATATATACATACATATATGCATGTCATTTTCATTAGAGTGTTAATAAATACAATGCGCTGACTACGATATTCGTTGCATTTTCGCCTATATGAGCTGTGTGCCATAAATGCATCCTGCAATAGAAATATAGTTCTCAAGAGTAGTCTAAGCGTCTTAGACAATTTCGGAGAGCTCAATGAATAAAATCAATGGCGTCAATATCAATAACACTTAGTATTTTCGGTTCTATTGACTCATCACCTAGTAGAATCAGATTAATTTTTTATTAAAATTTTTACTAAATATGTAAATTGGTATCTTTTTTGTTTAACATCGTTCGTTTATGCTTAATTTATCTCTTTATTAGAGATGTCACGAATATTCGGCAACTATTCGGTACTCGGCCTATTCGGCCACTTTTTTTGCTATTCGGTATTCGGCCGAATAATACGTACTATTCGGCCGAACGCCGAATACCAAATCATGTAAAAAATGATTATGTTACTCAAAATTATGTATTTATTTTCAAATTACAACACTTTAGTATTTAAAATTGATCAGTGGTAAGTTGTGATGGATAAAAACAAGCTTTTCAGCATTTTTTGGTAGCAAACGATTACGCTTTTCATCGTAAATGTTACCAGCCTCAGAAAATAACCTCTCACTATACACGCTACTTCCAGGAGAAGAAAGATAAACTTTAGCGAATTTCGAAAGGTTTGGGTATTGGTTTTCATTTGCTAACCACCACTTGTAAGGATTGGCCTTCCGATCTAGGCGACCTGTTTTCAAATAAAAATCCAACTCGTTTGCCACAGTATTCCGCTCCACGTCCTCCTCATTATTAGCATTTCGCATATTATCTGTATTATTCAACTAACAAAGCGTTCCGTGACTGATTTACTCGCAATTAACTCCCGCACTGTGTTGTGTTTGCGATTTTTTTTATTGGTTGCGTGCGACTAACAGGTTGCGACTTGTCTTATTCCAGCTAACGCGCCCCCGACAAGCATGTATTTCGTGCCGAATATTCGGTGGCCGAATATTCGGCGCTTCGGCCGACAGCGTTGACGAATATTCGGTATTCGGTATTCGGCCAATTCACTATTCGTGGCAACTCTACTCTTTATAATACCGTAGCCAGCAAATTTTGTGCAAACAAAAGACGCAACAATTTAGTTCTAGCGTGAAAAGCTCACTTTCAAGCAAGTAATGCCACGTACTGTTAAATCTAACATTTACCGAAAAATGACAATCGTTTCTGTTGAATCAATTCTGTTTATTACCGTTTATACAATTATCAAAAAAAATATAGTTTTTAACGTAAACGAAATCCAATCACTTACATTAAAATGTACCTAAATTGTAATGTTAAATTGGATTCGCTCTAACAGCGAATGTTAATGAATGCTCATTCATGTTAATGTGCTCATGGTAATGAGTTCAGTTAATGAAGATTTATTAACATTCTCTGGCTCTAATGAGTTACCAGCTTGGCATCTTCTGAAAAACGAAGCAAACCTTCGCACTAATAAGCTCGTCGAATTATCTGGGTTAAAGAGAGCTCCTTCACGGCACTAATGCTGCCTATGGTTGTTCCTATTTTACTATTATTTGATGTTTGCCACGGTCCGCTTCGTTCTCTAGACCAACTCGCCGACGATTGTTGCTTTGACTTTGACTGTTACTGGTTGCTAACAAAACTAAAAAATTTGTATCCCACAAAATTTTCGTAAATAAGTTTCGAAAAAAAAAATGCAATTATATAATATATTATTAGCCACATAAAGATTAACCTTAAATTAATCGTTCCTCACCGTTTCAGACTCGCAAGCGTAAAGCGAAGGGCACTAAAAGCGAAAAGCCCAGCAAAATCAGCAAATTACATGCAAACTCCAATCCATCCACAAATACCAACAATGGTAAGTTTTCGAATGATTTATAATAATTATTATTATTATGTCTTTTTGTTTTATAAATTATTCTCTTTGCCCGAAGCATGCGAAATTAATTGTTTTGTTTTGTCTCCTTTGCTTCTTCCTCTCTTTCACACGCGCGCTTCATCGTCCATCGTTCATCGCTCTATCTCGCTTTCTCACTGTATCTGTGTTTCTGTGTTCCTTTCGGTGGTATTACTCATCAACTGTACTGAATTCATCATCTCAACTAACTCAAACTAAAACAAACAAAAACAAAAACATACAATCAGAACTAAAACATCTAACAACTAACTTGCAACAGCAACAACAACAAGAACAACAGCAGCTGCAGCAACAAATGCAAACCACGCAATTGTTGCAACTGAAACAGGAACCACAGATGAACAACACTGTAGTTCAACACACGACGCTGATGTCGCCAACAACAAATGATGGTAGCATTTCACCGACGGACACCAAATCACCGCTCATGGGCTTGCTACCTTCCTCACCGCTAACGCCACAGCAGCAACAGCAGTTGGAAGAGGTGACTGCAATGCAGGAGCAACAACAGCAGCTGCAGCACTCATACAATCAGAAAATGTCACCAATGACACACATACACTCACCAATAATGTTCTCATCCTCATCACCCACACATAATGGGCATTTGAATAACAGCAATAACAATAACAACAATAATAATAATACAACATATAGCAATAATAATAATAATAACAACAACAGCAATCATGTTATAAATAACAACAACAATCATATTATTAATAACAACAACACTTTAAAGCTTATGCAGAAACAGCTGCAGACTCACCAGCAACAAATGCAGACACAGCAACAGCTCGCGTCATCCTCACCGAGTCAACAGCAGCAGCACCAACAGCAACAACAACATCAATTAATGGCACAGCAACTTATGCATCTGATGCCGCCACACTCTTCCCCCTCAGCATCGGTATCAATGCCACCAACACCGGTCACACCATCCACACCGACGACAACACTGCAACAACACCAACAGCAACAGCAACAGCAACAGCATCACCATCAATCGACGCAGCAACAGATATTTCAACAATTGACACACCAACATCAGTTGCAACATGGACAACAGCCGACACATTTATCTAATCTTTGCAACTCTCTGCACTATCATCAGCATTACCTGCAGCAGCAGCAGCAGCAAATACAGAAACAACAACACCTTGATCCACAAAGTCCAGCCGGTTCGGTGTCGCCAGCGCACTCGAACTTCGGCGAATTGGTGCCGATACATGAAGATTCCATTAAAATCGAGCAACTGCAGCAACATCACCGGCAGCATCAACACCAGCATTCACATTTGCTGCAACAGGATGTGGCACTCAGCCGCAGTCCATCGTTAGAGGAGGATGAAATGCTGTTTGAGCTTCAACAACAACAACAACAAGGTAATACACAATCAATTGCACTGCACATGCAACACCACCAAGACTTGCATCAACATCACCAACCAAGTCTATTCGAGTTGCACGAATTCGAACGCAAGTACGAACGTGAGACTGTGGTGAAAACCGAGTAAGCGAGCTGCAAGTAGAGAGAGTGAAAAAATGGTGATAGCAGAAACCAAAGTATGCATTTTTCACACACAAATTATGCGTGGGTGTGTTTTTTGTAAGATGTGAGTGGTAATAGATTAGGTTCTTTTTTTTAATTTTTTAATTTAAGTTTTTTTTCTTTTTTTAAGAAATTTCAATTCATGTGGCAATAGACTAGGCAATAAAATACTATACTAAGTAATTGTAAATAAATATTCATTGTGACGTAAACGTACCGCATTCATTTCATGTGGGCAAAAATTTTTGTTTTAAAGTAGAGGAAAAATAGTTGTAAAAAATAACAAAAAAATACAAAAAGTTTAGCATATTTTCACCCATTCAACCCCAATGTTGCCTGAGAGCCTTATCGCATGTTTTTCGGCTTCCCAGCGCAATAATGATAAATTACAAGATTGCCACATGTGTGAGATTATGTCTAGCTGTTATGTAGCAAGTGGAAAAGCGAAGGAGAACGGCTTAGAACGGATTAATCCGCTCGTGAATAACAATAATAATGAAATATTTTTTCTTTATTTGCATGTTCATTTCCGAACGTAAGCGATGGCACAATTGAAGTTTCAATACAACTCAATTACAATATACAATTTAAAGTTTCCAAAAAAATATTGTTGGTGCGTTCGTTAAAAGCTTGACTGTCTCTTGCCACATTCCCCAACTCTCTGACGTTTCCTATGCCTGCCCAGTGTCTAATATTACGCAACCAGGATATTTGTTTTCTCCCAATAATTCGTCTTCCTTTTATTTTACCATCCAGGATGTTTTGCAACATTTGGCACTTGTGGTTTCATAGAGTATGCCCTAAGTAAGCTGCCTTCCTTCGCTTCACCGCGATGAGAAGCTGCCTACTTCGGTTTATTCGGCGAAGAACTTCACTGTTGGAAACGTGATAAGTCCATGAGATTTTCAACATTCGTCTGTCTGTATATTCACAATTTAAAGGCTTCTATCCCTTTCATGTCAGCCACTTTAAGAGTCCATATCCCATGACCACACGTAGCATTTGACATAACGAACTGCATGTTAATTTCATGATTGCAGAGCACTTTTTTAAGGTTTAATTATTGTAAATATTTTTTCTACAGACAGCCATGAATTTAGTTTTAGTTGATTCTTTATTGATTTTGAGGCCGTATTTATTGCCGTATTCACCAACCTTCTGTAAACGGCTTTGTAGATCTTTCATACTCTCCGCAACAAGTGTTGTGTCATCAGCGTACCTGATGTTGTTAATAATCACAGGATTGACAAACAATACAACAACAAAATTTAAACAAATACCCACTTATTGCGTCAGTTCAATAACTGACTCTGTTAAATTCACTGAGAGCGGGATGGCGGTTCGCGGGCATCGCTAATTCCTGCATTCTCTTCATCGTGTTACCAGCAGCGCTCTTTTCGAGCAAATGAGCGTAAGAACGAAATACGCGCTCGATAGAGCATAAACAGCTCATAAGTACTGGAACACTAAAACACAATTTCTTGTATGGAACATAAAGTAAAATTTAGTTGTTGCTGCTTATTGATATTTTTATTTCCTCTTCTTACACAATACAGTTGATTACTCAATTTGAGAGTTTTAACCAAAACGTCCGAGCGGGATTTTCCGGCGAGTGAGAAATGCAAGTTACTCTCTCAAAGTGACTCTCAACAGCCCGAGAACCGATAAAAAAAACACAAAATGGGCAGAGACACAAAGATTTGGGAGGCATTTGGCAAATTGGGTTTGAAGGGTTAATAATAATTTAATTGTAGTATTAAAATAGCGTTAAGAATATAATTATACATACATACATATAATATATAGATACATACATACAAACATACATACATATGTGGGCCCATATTTATATTGAAAAGCAATCTCAACTAATTTAAATTTATCTTCAAATTCTTCAGTGTTAGCCCAACAAAGTGTAAAAGTAGAAGAAGTTTATGTAGGACTAATTGTACGTTATTGCTAAGCTTCAACTTTTTATTTAAGCAATACACACCAAAAAAACAAATACTATTTAATCTATGTAAATGCAAATCTACAAGTAATTAAACGAATGATTAGTTGATAAGGAAATCCAACAAATTCTATGTCTTGAGATTTATTTTGTATTGCATGGAAAGCGAAATTGTTTTTTTTTTAATAAAAGACAGTCGATGAATTTAATAAATATTTTTAGTTATCAATATGCTAAATTTTACATCTATACATAAATATATAAATAAATATTTCTTTATTTAACATATGTCGCTTTCTCCACACTAGTTTGTAAAATAATGTACGAAAATCTCATTTCCTGTTAGTCTCTATATTTACATACTTATGTACATATATGTAAAATAATATCCGCTAATAAAAACTTTTTAGTTATTTTGTTAGATGTTGACTTTTATTTGAAGTAAAATGTATTTGTCGAGTAGGCGAAGTTTGTAATTTGCAAAAAACAAAAAGCAGAAAAATACAGCTTTCACACGCACTGAGCTTTTGGCCACAGGAACTCAGAAATTATCACAAGCAATGCGTGGGTACAGGCTGTGTAACCTTTTTGCATTATTTTGAAGCTTCTTTTGCGGCAATTTTTATTTACTTAATAAGCCAACAACTTTTAATTGAAACTTGCAGGCGAAAGTAATTTTTTTTTCAAATGGCCAAAGTAATTATTTTGCTTAGAGGCAAAATTAGAATTATACAGGGTGCCCTAAAACTGCGTACTTTATATTCGGGAGTTGTAAAATAATGAAATTTTCATCTTTGCTTCACGTTGCTTTGCTTTGCTTAGTGGCTGCCAACGGAATCGTTTCCAAATGGTAAAAATTACCACTTTGACATTTTCACTGCGTTATTAAGAAGTTGCTAATGGAACAGATCATTAGTAGGAGAGTTGGCGATTGAATCAACGCAGTCATGAAACCAGTAAAATTAGTCACAGAGGAAAAATTAAATTTTTTAAATAAATTTATTATCACAATTGTAAGATTTCTGTATACATTCTTAATCTTCTATACATTCCACTAAATTTGTCTTAACATCTGTCAACATTTTGCTTTGACTTTGCTCCGTTTTCTCATATGGACACTTTGATTAAAATTTTATTTTCAAAATGGCATCGAGAATGATGGATCGTTGTATTCGCACGTCAAACTACGAAATGGCAAGTGGTGTTATGATTGTGAGAAGGTAAGGAACTCGGTAATTTGATTTAAACTTCGGCGAAGGAATATTCAATAGAGACACAGCAATTTTGTATTCAAACGAAACAGAGAATGATTGAGAGCTTGTGTAATAACTGCGAGTACATCGGCAGCGATCGTCTCTTTAGATCGTCTCGTTCATTGTGGTGCTCACACTCACCAACGTTACGTACGCCCGTATTATGTTGGTGAGTGCGAGCACCATAACTCTTCAACACATAACGGTCGGAACTTAGGCACTTTCTCGTTCAAATTTCGGTGCTTCAAATGATGAAGATGCTTCTTGATTCTTACGCAAACAGGAAGCAGTCTGAAAATTGTGACTACCAACTAGAGTTGCCAGAAGTGAAAATTAATTTTTTTTTTTCAAAACTATTAACTTCCAAAATTTTTGTTTTTTACAAAATAATTATTTACAAAAATTAATGAAAATTAATTTCCAAAATAATTTTTTTTTTCAAAATTATAAATTTCCAGAAATGAATGAAAATTAATTTCCAAAATATTTTTTTTTTTTGAAATTATTAATTTCCAAAAACTAATGAGTATTAATATCCTAAATAATTTTTTTTTCAAAATTATTAATTTCCAAAAATTAATGAAAATTAATTACCAAAATTTTTTTTTTCAAAATTATTAATTTCCAAAAATTTATGAAAATTAATTTTCAAAATTATTATTTTTATGTTTTCAAAATTAATCAGAAACATCTTAAAATTATATTATATAGATATTTTCAAAGAGACAATAAAAAAAAAAATTTTTTTCTGGTTTTGTATTAGCTTTTGTTGCATGATTTTACATTCACTTTATTGATTTTTAGCAACTTTTTGCTTACAATATTGCTAATGGCTTAGAATTTCGGTATAATTTTCATTTAATTTTCAAAAGTTGCTCGCTCGTGAGCATCACTATTCATCTGTTTTTATGCTAATATGACCAAAATTTGACCAGCATCGAAGCATTAAATATAAGTTAGGTACAGTTATTATTGCGATCTGAAAGATCTATTGTGCCCTTTCTTGGACTCAGAGTATTCCTCTGTGCCCAATTTATTGAATATTTTTTAGTATTTGTGGCATTTTATTGAGTTTTATTTCCTCTTTTGCTAAAATATGTTTACGCAGGTGTTTGTGCCGCTGATGCATCAGACTTAGACATGATGCCGTCGCAAGTTTGGTGATTTCCTCCCCCACCTTACAAAATCTGCTATATGTACAATAAGATGATAATTTAATCTATAATGCTATAATTGCTGTGATGTTCCTTAAACTTTTCGTATTTAATGCCATACAATCCTTAAAACGGTTTTGGTTAAAGTTACCTCTCATTGATTTAGTTTACGATCTACCGGGTTTAGATTGCCCTAATATGATGATCTTCATTGTCTTTCCTCTACTTCCCGAATAAGAGAAGAATTACCTTTTCCTGGGCCAGAAAATAGGCCTGGGCCTATAAATGGGGAGGCCGCCTCTTTTTCGGCTAAAAAATAAAGAAATAAATTATTAAACGGCGAGAGCAAAATCTACCGAATCTCTCAGAGACTTTTCCTGAGATTAATTTGAAAGGTTCGTACACTCTATTTGCTCTATGATATATGTATGTGTTTGGGTGTACCCTACATGACAGCTGACTATCATATAAGCACTCATATTATCATCATTACTATCCTCCTTAAACTACACATTTTCGTTCTAGCCATGGGAAAGTTCTGTTAGTTTCCTTGTCGGTGTGATATTCTATCTCTCTTTTACCAATACCAACATATAGGGTATGTTCAACAATGCATTATAATGCGCAACATACCATTTCAGAGTCAGCACTGCGTTCAAAAATGCAAATATGGCAGTACTGCAAATGCAACGCGTTCTTAAACGTCATTTTTGTATCAAAAGTCGTGCATTATTTGCAGCAAAAATTTTCACACTGCCAATAAATACGCTAGTACAATGTCTGACGAAAAGTGGGTATTTAATTATTTATTTTAGCTTTTAATACAAAAATTGATGAAAAATACGATATTTAAACTGCTCAGAGTCCGACTGAGCATGGAGAACGAGTTCACATCGGAAAGGAGGAAAAAGAGCGTGCTCTGGGCTAAGGTCGTAGATGAAGTAAAAAAAGTTAATAAAGATTTAAAAATAGATAGCAACATCGCCCAGCGAAAATTTTCTAATTTATTGATCACATATAAGCGAATAAAAAAAAGATATTAAACCTTTGATATTAAACTTTTGACAAGATATGTCCTTCTTTTAAGCTTTACACGTTTTTTTTTCTTAAATTTAATAAAAGACTATCGGTTTTTTCCTCACATACATCGTTCATAAATGCAACAGATCTATTTGCAATTTTTCAACAAATCTATCAGTTGCATGAATTGTCACATTGACAGTGCTGCCAGCGTTGCAAGTTATAATGCGTTTCTGAACATAGCCATATGTATGCACGAACACGTTTTTAGCTGTGTTTGCAGAGGAAATCTAGTGATCCCACTATAAAAATAAAGGAGTAGGAGAAATTGCCGCTCACCCGTTATTTTAAAAGTTTTATATTATCTGATGCACGCTGTGTTAGTGAAGACATTTACCTATTTTTTGTGTAAATATATGTTTTGACTGAGAACAGCCAACTAACCCCACTTTCACAAAAAGTACAGGGAGCTTCATATGAACAATAACTATCCGGGTTGTGTCAGTGCTAAGCTAGGACAAAACCTAGTGATCCCAGTATAAAATTAAAGGAGTAGGAGAAATTGCTGCTCACCCGTTATTTTAAAAGTTTTATAATATCTGATGCACTCTGTGTTAGTGACGACATTTACCTATTTTGTATATATAGGTTGCGTTTTGACTGAGAACAACCAAGTGACCTCAGTTTCAGAAAAAGTACAGGGAGCTTCATACGAACAATAACTAGTTGGCTTGTGTCAGTGGTAAGCTAAGACAAAACCTGCCTTAATTTTTATCTGTTCCCATATGGTGTTTTATGTTATGAGATTTTTGAAGAAAATTGGGTATGAAAATACTATAGAATGTTAATAATTCGTAATATTTAATAATAATAATTAACATTTTTTGATTTAGCCCATCCTTGCTGTAATAACGGAACTAGCAAATTCATCCTCCTCAGCATTTTCTGATTTAAACTACGGGGACACGCTCATGCATTTGCTGTCCGGCAGCTTATATGTATGTGTACGTGTCGGGAGCAAGACGCTTCCCCGCGAAAAAATCTAAAATTTTTGATTTTCATCACACAAAAGCCGACAACAAGTATGTGTGGCACGAAACAACTACGACACGCACACATATAAGCTGCTGGACAGCAAATGCATAAACCGTAGATTTAGTACACCATTGCTGTAATTACGCAACTAGGAAATTCATCCTCGTCAGGCACAAAGCGAGCCTTATAAGGAATAATTCATCGATGCGGTTTGTAAAGTTGAGTTTTTCGGTTAGTTGAGAAATCGGTTCTAGCTGCCTTTAATTTTTAGTTCACGCGCAAAATGAATATAACAAACTTTCTTACATTTCTTGACAAAATCTCCACAACACAATTTACACCAACATACATACATATATACTTACTTACATATGTACATAGTTTCGTTTACTGTTTACCAATTTCATCCACATGATTACGAATGCTCCACAAAGTTGCTGAGGCGAGTGAATTAATTTCCCCAACGTTACACTCCTCTCCCTATCCTTGAATGGGAAGTACGAGGAGTATACACATGTTTGTATGCCTCCATGCATAGCTGGCTTGGTATGTATGTACGTGTGTATATTCCCAAAGTCGTTTTGGGATCTATTTACTGAATAATATTTACGCAATCAACAAACGTTTTCTTTGATAAGATAAGAAATTTCGTTTTATTGAGTTTTGCTTTTTTGTTTATTCTTTTTTTTTACTTTGTGGCCACAATAGTTTTATTAAGGTGCATTTGATCGAGCGAAAAAATAATAAAGCAATCATACATATACTTATACACACACTTTTGTACAATTAATCGCATGCATATGCATTTATACAAATACATACGAATGTATGTGTGTACAAAGCTATAACTGTGTGATGGGCTCATTTCAGGTGGCCCAAGTACAAATAAATTGTTTTTTCAAGTCGCACGTACATACATATGTATGCGTGTATGTATGTGTGCATGTGAAAAATGTGGTATGCCAAACAGTCCATTCCACAAACGTGGAGAAAATTCACATAAAAAAATTGTGTGGATTTGCTATGTGGAGAAAATGCGCAACTCCGTCAGGAGGGGGAAAATTATAAAACATCAGCGGGATCTTCTAGCAACTTCAAATTGTCACTTTATTGTGCTAAAATTTGATGGACTTTAAAACTGCGTACCCAAATTTTTTCTGAATTCTGATTAAACTTTTGAAATTTTTATGAAAGTTTGTGCAATTTTACTAGTTTTTGCATAAAGTTGAAATTTTGGTTTTTATATGTAGTTTTTTCCTAGACAATGATCTACACTTTTACAACAGAAATAATGAAAACTAAAGAAAATTAATCAAAACTGGGCTAAATGCTTCGGTGCTATCAAGGTGCTATCAAGGCGTGCCAATAGAAGGTGGTGTGGTGGTGGTCTGGCGCTGATCAAGGATCTATTCTCGGCCCCGATCTCTGGAATCTGATCTACGATGAGATATTGAGCATAGAAATACCAGAAGATACATATGTATTTAGTGGGATACGCGGACGATATAGTGGCGGTCATACCAGCTCGGGACACTGAGGACGCTAGAAGGAAGCTGAACCAAGTCATGATAAGGACGCAAATATGGCTTGAGGACCACGACCTGGAACTCGCCAAACATAAAACCGAAGTTATCCTTATGGCACGACATCACAAGCCACTCGAGGTCAGCATGTAAATAGACGACACGTCCAAAAAGTAGTAAAATACTTAGGCATTCAACTTGACTGCAGGCTTACCTTCTGGGCCCAGATACGGCATGCGGCTACCAAAGCAGCAAAGGTCACTGGTATTCTAAGTAGATTAATGGCAAGCATCGGTGGGCCAACTTAGAGCAAAAGAGAGCTAATTATGGTAGCCACTAGCTCAATTCTCCTGTTCTTTATTTACTTTAACGTGCTCGAGGCCACGAACAATCGCTGGTTGTGATTTTCCAGCGAAATATAATGCAATCAGACTATTACGTTTGAAATCCATTACTGACTTTCTTTTTTCGCGTTTACGCTCGGCAAAATGCTTCTGCGCGCTTGTAAACAATACTCTGGATTGTCAGTAAGCCAACTAACACTCAGCCGCTGCCCGTACATTAGCTGCGCGAGCGGTCTGAAGTTGGTTACACTTCGAATTACAGGGTCGGGATCATGAACTTCAGGTTACTCAAAGTCCTCTAAGTAAACCTTATCGTTGGTGAATTTTGTTCATCACCAAGTGAGCGCCTCACCACCATCAACCAATTTTTATAAATATTAAATTATTTTCCAACTTTGATTAAGTTCACTAAGCACCATTACCATATCGCAAAATAATCATTTGTGAAAAGACAGATAGAAAAGTGGCTGTGAAAACGAAAATGAAAACTTTTTTTTCACTTCATGTTTACACATAACGCGAATGAACCCCCCGGTGATCTCTGCTGGTAAATGGTACAACTTTTGAAGAAAAAATGGCTATGCAAAGGGACACATCGGTAGTAGAAAGTAAGGCATCGGCACATCTACGCTTTTATAATATCAATGTTAGGCGAGACACCATTATCGTCTTCTAGTCGGAGTGGCAATGAAGTTTGTAGTACAAGGTGGATAATCTGACAAGCAGTTGGTGATACTGGGAGACAGAAAAAAACAAGTTATCGCAGCAGTTTAAGGGGTAAGGGATAGGCAGAGGTGCGAAAAAATGATGAATTTCAATAATTTTTATTTGCTAGTCAATTGCTTCATTTTACAAAAATAAATGCATAGCATTATTACATCGACTTGACTTTAGCAAAATTTTAAAACAAAAAATTAATAATTGTAAAAGCGATCGCTGTTTGTGTGGAGCTCGTTTCTCCAGAAGACCCTTGCGGTGATCGTCACAAGTCCTTGGAGATTCATTTAAAATCAATCGGACAAGAGAAATTAGTTTTATTAATAGATAATCTTGTGCCTCATCAAAGCTTGTTTCCAAATTAACAATATGGCGGCCTCAGGAAATATTTTTCAGATTTTCGAGAAAAAGAACGTCAATTAATTGTTAAAAAAAATTGAAATTTTAAAAGAAAAATTCTTCGATCAGGCACGAGTTTTTTATGCTTTTCAAAAGCCTTTTGAGAAAAACGCATTTAAAGTTTTGCTACTTGCTCTCGAACGCTCCGTTGCGCCCGAGCGCCCATTATTAATTGTTGAATAACTCGAAAAGTATTTGTCGGATTCACTTCAAATTTTCACACAATATTTTTAAGATATCATATTTTAAGAAAATGCAAAAAAAAATCCAATTTTTTGAAAATTCCCTAACTCAAATTTCAACTAACTTCCAGTTTCATAAATTTTGTAGCAAACATGTTTGCGATTATTTTTCTTTTATTGTTTTAGGGACCCCCAGTGATGAATTTTAAAAAAAGTCGCCTGCCGCGCTTCCAAAAAAACATGAAATAATCAATTTTTAGTGTCCATTAATGGTTACTATTATAGTTGCAATACTTTTTTATATATTTTTTCGCAAATAAACAAGAGATATGCTATCTTTAGATTTTATCAACATAGTAAAATAAACATATGTTTTTATTTACAAAAATTTATCAGTTGCCGTTATCTCTTCTGTATTCTCTCCGTCCTTTTCTGAATTTTCAATATCTCCCTCTATCTCATTCACTCTATCGATCAACAACTGATAATGATAGGAATGGTATGCAAAAATTCCGCACAACGACCGATTAAGAATCTTGAATAAATGGTATTGGTATCAGGGATGAAACATCAGTGACGTATGCAAGCTGCAGTGTAGATAAGACCCGGGCGGGCGCCTCTTACAGATTATGAAAGATTATCGGAAAGAAATCAAATGAATAAATGAAAATGAAATGCAATTACAAATGAATTGGGAAATGTAATTTTCGTTAACTTGTAAGGTTTGATGTGCCATTATTTGATGCATATGTATGTGTATGTATACATATTTGGGACTTACATCCCTTCGTTGGATGTTTGGCCGAGCTCCAGGTCACATTTGTAGGCTGCCCCTTGATGTTTTCCCAAAAATGGAGCAACCTATAGTTTTATGCCGAATCCGAACGGCAGATGTTTTCTTATGAGTGGCTTTTTAATGCCACATTAGAAGATCTATCATTGCCTGCCAAGGCGGACCGCTAATAGAAAAGCTTTAATCAACGAACTCGTTTGATTACTTCATTAAAAATAAGTCAAGTTTTAACAATTTATTTATTTTTTATTTTATGTAAATAATTTGCTTATAAAAACGTATCTCTGCAACGCTCAACAGAAATAGATTCCAATGTTGCCTCGATCTCGAAGATGCCCAATTTATAACAGTGATCAAATTGTCTTCGACATTTTTTTTGCACCACGAGATGTGTGCTTTGGATCATAATCTTTTTGAAGTTTCTACATCACCTATAAATTTTCTTCCGCAAAAGCTAACATTAGAACACATATTGAAGTATCTGGATGCACTTGACCGTATCCATATTACCTTCAATACGATGCATTGGTTCGACACCGTTCCACGAGGAGCAGCCAAACACCATTATTGAGCCTCTCCCGTGCATTATGATTGGTGAGATGAACCTCGGTTCAAATGCTGCACGTTTTGGCCGCCGCACGCACTTCCTACCACCTGTACCAACTCTACAAGGTGAAGTCCAAAATAAAGAAGACTGGCGTCATAAAAATGTTTTTGATACCACCATCTTTTTAATGAGTTGGTGCGTTGGAAGAAACATCCCTAGCTGACTTCCAGTGAAAGCTTGGTGATATCGGTTCAGTGGAAGCGAAGTTATGACGCCTAAAATGTCAGTATGTTTGTGCCATCGGCACAAAAATGAGTTTCGAACAAAGAGCTACTATAATATCAAATTTCAATATCAAAATCGGTGAAACGTTTACGAAACCATTTGAATTAATGAAAAAAGTTTATGGCGATGATTGTCTATCTCGTGCCAGAGTTCATGAGTGGTTTACACGTTGCAGAGATGGTTGTGAGGAATTGAACATACGAAAACCCCATCGAAATTGTTCGTAAATTTATCAAAACTGAACCGAAATCGTAGTTGAAATTCGATTTGTTGCATTTTAACTAGTCATTTGGGCTTACGAAAGGTCTGTGCACGTTTCATTCCGCACAAGTTAACTGAAGATAAAAAATTTCTCGAAATTCAACATTCAAAAGACGTCATTACTGAGACGAGAAAATGCCGAATGGAAGCCCCAGACGAGCCACCACCCAAAAAATCGCGTTTGGAGAAGTCAAAAATCAAGTCGATTCTCATGTGTTTTTATGATTCCAAGGGAATTGTCCACAAGGAAGACGTGTCAACGGGTCAAACCATCAGTGCAATTTTCTATCTTGGCGTTTTGAAGCGTTTGTTTCATCGCATTCGTTGAATTCGTCGAATTCGCTCTGAATACTGCGAAGGAGGAAGCTGCCACTTATTTCATGATAATGCACCATCTCATCGTCCTCTCTTGTGACTGATTTTTTAACTAGAAATCGCATTTTAACCATCAAGAGAAAGTACCGTATTCGCCTGATATGGCTCCGACATCCTGAAGGACATTCCGGTCAATGACCTGAAAAACTCTTTCGAAAAGCTTTTAGACCGCGCAAAACAGTGTATCGAGACCAGAGAGGAATATTTTGAATAAATAAACTCAAAGTTATCAGAACAAAGCTCCTGTCGTTTCTATTTTAGCTCAATCTTGTTTATTTTGGACTTCACCTTGTATTTATTTTCACTTCATCGCTCAATAAAATACAACGCCACTGATTTTGAGTCCAGGATATGTGCTCTCGAGTAAACTCAATTCGGCGTTGTCGTTGCCTTGTTTCTGCAAATCGGAAGTGCAAAAAGAACTTTTGTTTTTGGCTTTTCCAGGGGAGCAAAAATGTCTCGATGGATGCCAGCAGCGCTCTTCCTGGGGTTCTGTTTTGTGAATCGATCATCCTCAGAAATATATCCTAGATTATACTCAGAAAAATATTAGCATTTAAAACAAAGCGGCTCGGTAGTCTAGCCTATACGAGTAAGTGCACTAGCCTGCCATCCCAGAGGTTGTGGGTTTGAATCCCACGTAAAGGACGGCCCTCGCACTTTGCCAAAAATACCTACTTTCCCTGTTTCTAAAAAAAAAATCCTCTAATTCCATTCCTCAACCCGGAAAACTTATCCTTTCCATCCTTCCTTCCGTACAATAGTCTGCGCATTATTTGCATTGTGGCTGTTAAAACAAGCAAAAAATAAAATAAAAACACACATTTACACAATGCATACATCAGTGACGCCAGCAAGAGGAAGCGGGTAATAGCGATAATAGCGCAGACACACGAAATTTAGCCAACCATCTGTGCGATCCTTCTGCCTGAAAAATGTGAGACACAGATGGCGCTCCAAAGTAGTAAGAAGGCGTTCTTGCTAAGCAACGACAAGTAGGCACTTCCACTACTTAGGACTGGTAGCGGCAGGCTAATACCTTTCTCTTCCCTTAATTGGTTTTTAACAAAGCTGTCAGAAATCAAAAACAAATTAAAGAAACCAACGCAAGACTGAGTCTTGCCGAGACCCTATGCTCCCGAGAGGAGTGAAGAAGGAAAAAAAATCAAAGCTATGATGGTATGAGGTTGAACTTATGATGTTCAGCGATGAGTGCCATTTTTGGTTTAATTGCTACGTCAATGTAACAGTGAAAGGCAAACGCTATCGCACCATTTTAAACAACTTTTTGATGCCTTTTTGAAGCCCGTGATCTCTACAATATTTGGTTCTAACAAAATCGACGCTCATACAGCCCGTGAAACAATGGATCTACTGCGTCATCGTTTCAGTGAGCAATTTATCTCTCACCTTTGGACTTCTATTTGTGGGGTATGTAAAGGATAAATGCCTTGGGAATAAACCAACTTCAGAAAAATTCATCAGAATTTTATCAAAATGTCCAACTTTTTACTCAGAATTTTTTTTTTACTTTGGAGTGCCCAGGTTTTTAACGCATGCAATTTTAGTGTAATAAAGGCAAGGTTTGCACTGCATTAAAAATCGCGTTGATTAACAAGAATCTTTTTTGTTATTTATATTGTGTGTCTACTTCTATGTATGTACCTCATACCGCAAGGCAAACATTAGGCAAAGCCTATTTTGGCTCCAAGGACAAAAAGTTTTTTGAGCAGGGAATTAAAAATTTGCCTAATCGTTGGGAAGACATTGTAAATAATGAAGGAAAATATATTATTGATTAATACCATAAATACTTTAAACATCTTTTTTATTAATTTTAAAACCACCTTTAAAAAACGCACGAACTTATGGACTGACTTGATATGTAAATACATTTTTTATATGAAGGAAAAGTTAAGCAAACACAATTTTCAAAAATTAACGCGATTTGTGAGATACTTCAAACTTGCACAGTATACTACTAGATATGGACATTATACATTAGAATACTAGAATTACATGGGCTATAGAGCTGCGCCCTTCAAAGTTTTATAAAAATTCAGATTAATTTTGATGAAATTTTAATGCATTTTTCTGAATTTCGTACAAGATAAGGAGCTCTGATTAATACATTTACAATTAAATTAATAATAAATTTGAGATAAAATTAAATGAAAAAAAATAAATGTCGAAATTTATGATGACAAGGGGTGCGGTGTTTTTTTTTCGCAGGTGTACATTAGGTCGCCTAGCTGAGCAACACCCATTGAAGTAGATCAATTTAACTAGAATTCAGAAAATTATTGAAATCGAGTAAAAACCACGTCTATATCGCTGGTATATAACAGAAATTTTATGCGTGCCCATCTGGCCATTTGTGCAACTAATAACGCAAACAAAAATTTAGATATTTTAATGAAACTTAGTGCACTAGAAAAGGTTGAAATCGGTGAAAAATTTTAATTAAAAATTTAATTAAATATGTAGTGTTGAGTAAATATATTTGAGACCTCTTAAAGAACTCTTTAATTATACCCAGGCATATGAAGATGTATTTATATATAATTTTATATCAAAATATATATGTATGTGTGTGCAAGCTTCTAGTTATTTACATGCAGACGAGTACTCCTTTCTAATAACGATTTTGAAGTTGCGAATGTGAGTCTTTATTAAATCACCCTAAATATATACATATATGTACATATATACTTACATACACACATATGTAAATGTGCCATTAGACACGTATGAACATAACTGTGTACGTCTCGCTCTGTTCTCTTATCTCTGCCATAAATACTAGCTAATATCAGAACAAATACACCTACAGTGCAGTGCGTCCATGTGAAGAGTTAATAAAAAAGCAAACGAAATAAATTTGATTTTTTTTCCTACATATTGTATTTCATTTACAAAACAACTACGCAAATGTGGAGCAGCCAAAGAGTTAGAAAGCATTTATGAAATAATTTTATGGCTTTATAGCACCAAGTAACACTTACTAATTCATATTAATAACAGGAACAATAAGTGAATCATAAGCATTTCTGACGCCTTCACATGCCAGTTTCTTGAAGATATGCTTTCGAATGGTGAACTACAAAAATGATAAAAAAAAATAAATTTTTTGGAATTTATTGATAATTTCCAAGTAATTTTTAAGTGAACTGAACTTTGGGCATAGTTTGAATCATAATTTAACTCTACTTATAATTTTGAGTTAGGACATTAAGCCAGGGGATTTTATAAAAAATATTTGAAAAGAACTTTTTATGCTTCGGATTTATGAAGAATTTTTCGGTCGTTGATGGATTAAACAAACTTTTGACTGTAAAATTCAAATAGTATTTACTGATAATTACACTGCATGACAAATTGAAGGTGACCAGAAGAAAATATGACCAATTTATGGGAATAATACCAAATTAAATGAAAAAAGATTGTATTGAAGCTCCCGATTTTGCTCGAACTTGGAAACTTTCAAGATACGAAAGTACTCGCACACCTGTTCGATGCTTATTACTCGACAATTTTTGAGCGTGCGCTTTTTCGAGTAATTCAGGCAATTCTTTTGATTATTTTGACTTTTTGGCAGCATTTTCTTTGTAACTTTTGGGCTTTTGGAAAACTAAAAAAATGCTGAAAAATGGATTTAACAATTTTGCTGCTCAAACCGTCCAAAAGTTCGAAAATTTCGAACAAATATTTGAACAGTCGGGCAAAGAACGAATTTCTCACTACTCGATACCCTCAATACCCACATGTAAAGACAGCAGAGGTGTGTCCAATATAATACCATTAAATACCATTAATCGGCTCTCCGCAATTATGAAAGAATCAGCTAGTTTGCTGATGTAACCGAGGTTTTCACAACGTTTTGTTTACGAAAAAACTGAGTAGTCCCGTAGTCGCTCCTGCCGATGGCTAGCTGTACCCTAGCAATAGGTTATACAGTGTCGACTCGCAGGATTTTCCACTTTGATAGGCATGCACCTTCAGCGACCTCTGACGTATACGCAATTCCACTAGTCGGTCGAGACTTCTCAGCATGAAAGAAGTCATACTGACAGGTCTAAAGCTTTTGGGGCTGGTGTAGTCATCTCTTCCAACCTTAGGGATTAAGGCGACCCTCCCCATCCTCCAAGAGCGTGGAGCCAGGCATGCAGTGAAGATTTTCTTCAAGGCTGCAGTCACGAACTTTATGCTTTCGTTCAGCATGACAGGATATATGTATGCCATCTGATCCGGGCGACTTGTAGCCGCCAAAAGATTTTATGGCAAATGCACTGGCGGCCTCATTCTCCATAGATCTTGCAACGTACCAGCCAATGTTGCCGACCAATGTTTATCTGATTACCTGGAAGTTGAGATTCGATCAGCAAGTTGAGTGTCTCACTTTACCTCCTAAGTTACCCCAGCTTTGCGGTTGTATCCCTTTTTAGGATCCTAATAAATTTCGCCGTGTCAATAAGAGATTCAATACCGCTGCAGAATTCCCTAAAGAAACTCTTTTCGATTCCCGAAATATCGTCTTAGAATTCTTCTGAACATGACGGTATTGCACCCAGTCCTCAGCAAGCTTAGTCTTAAGGGCCCAGTTTAGAAGTTTTCTCGACTCACGTCTCAACACCTGGAGCTCTCGATTCCACCAATGAACAGGAGTCCGCTCAAGAAGAGATCGAATTAGACAGGCTGACTCAAAGCATTCAGTTAAGGCATAGTTTAGTATTTCAACAACCGCCTCAATGTCTTCTTCCTTCCGAATTTTTAGTGATGTTATGTCAAAGCCCCGCAGTGCCCCCTAAATTTCTGCCAGTCTGTTTTCCTGGGGATTCTAGAGGGCAGTAGCATTTTTGCCCACTGTGCAGCTCAATATACCTGTGGTCCGAACTCGAAACTTTGGAAAGGACTCTCCAGTTCTTGACTAACCACCCAAGCTTTGAATTTGATAGGGTGAGATCAATCACCTCCTGCTTTCTAGCAGTTACAAACGTAGGTTGACTGCCCTTGTTGTGTATGGTTAAGGAGACATTTAGGCATTTGATGCTACCCCAGATTGTGTGCTGGGCATTAGCATCGCAATATAGGATGAGGCCCAGATTGCACCGCTCACACAACCTCATGAGACTGGTGGCTTTCCTAGGTGGTGGCGCCTCCAGGGAATCGTAAGGAACAGAAGCAGATGTAATCACAAACCTCAGCCAACCGCTTTTACTCTTATAACACTTCTAAGCAGCTACCAGGTCTTGGCAATAGAATTGCCGGTGAGATGAGATGATACTATAACACCGGTGCTAAGTCTACTCGAATTCCTGCCATATAATATCGTGGCCCCTTTCAATGCGCCAAGTAACAGAGGAGGCCCCTAAAGACCGAGGGCTCTTGCACTGTTGTTGTGTGGGGAAATGCAGCTGGACAAGCCGTCTATTTAGAAATGCAGTAGCTGCTTTGGAATGCTGCAAGTTAATCAGTGTCGCCGTCAAGGGACGGTAGCTACGGGAACCGTCTGTAACTCACAATGGAATGGAACAAATAAAAAACAGCAAACGAATTTTTTATGCCACCTTGACAAGGAGTATAAAATTTAAATGGTTTGATCGATACATTACGATATTTTACGAGACTTTACAATGTACTTTACATATAAGTATATGTATGTATATTTTATTTCTTTAAGTTCCAAGCATTAAAAAATGCCTGCTTTTTACGTCTGCCTGCAATTTCACTTACCTTCATTTGACATTTTTTTTCCACCACAACGACATCATTAAATTTCCTCAACCATTTGCAAAGCGACTGTC
The DNA here is from genome assembly GCA_037575425.1 of Anastrepha fraterculus. Classification (NCBI taxonomy): domain Eukaryota; kingdom Metazoa; phylum Arthropoda; class Insecta; order Diptera; family Tephritidae; genus Anastrepha; species Anastrepha fraterculus. The sequence continues at coordinate 161,863 of JAYXIM010017186.1, forward strand.
ATAATTCCAAAATACAATAAGACCGTTAGTGTTTTGTGACAGCAATAAACTCTTTCAATTATTGCGGCACTTAAGCAACGCGCCATGGCGTATGGATGAGAAGGGAGTTGCTAGCACACCCGACAAGCGACGCACCAACCAACCGCCCAGCTAACAAAGTACGAGTATTTGCAGAGCTTACAATTGCACTCGCGCATTTGGGGTTAGTTACCGTTTGAAGTGGTGGTCTGTTGGGCAAGCTAAAAACGGTAGCTTCATTGGTGTGCGTGCTGGTGTGTATCAAGTGGCTGTTGGCTGGCTGAAGGGCGTTGGTTAGGCGCGATAGGCAAGCGCTGTCACATTGTCATCGCTAACGAGCTGTCACTGCAACAGTTATGGCGTACAGCAAAGGTGGCACTGTGGGTATATGCGTGTGTGTGTATGCACCTATAAATCGCAGTTGACGTACTGTGGTGGCCATACTTAAATTTGTTGTTGAATTTTTTGTTGCCCTCAGCCTGCGTAATGTGCTGACTCTTTTCGTTCTTCTTATGGAATTTTTTTTTTGCTTTCTTAATATTCATTATTATTTATTTTTCCTTATCGTAACCATCTTTATTTTATTTTTCAAAATGGTGCTCAGCGTTCGCTTAAATGAAGCGATAGCGCAAACGTCACATTCGTGAGCGTTCATATAAATATATTTCACTTGAGCTGCTGCTTGAGTATTTTTTTTGTTTTTATTAAGGCGCTTTTCGTTTTTGTCAACTGTGAATTATTTGCAATAATTTTTCGTTATTTTCTTATTTCACACGACTTTATTATTTGATTATAATGCACTTTGTTGTTGTTCTTTAATATGTTTAGTCACTTGTATGCCTATGTATGTATGTGTGCGTGTTGCTTAAATATGTGTGCACCCATACATAGGTAGTTACGAAATACTGCGGAAAATGTCATTATAAAAAAGCTAAAATGCTAACAAAAATAGGCACAATTATTTTATAGTTGGCTATAAAGCACTTTACGCCATTTGATATAGCAACGCGCGCACTAACACATTTTTCGCATGTGCATGTATGTGTGCATTCATTTCTACACACACTTGCTTGTATTTAAGATTTCACACATTTATAGACCATAAATTTTTTGTTGTTTCTGTTGTTTTTTTTGTTTTTTTGTGGCAATTGTATACCCGCACATTTATTTGAAATCTGCCTTCTTAGCACAGAATTTATAAGCAGCTCTAAACAAGTCAGACAAAAACATTTATTCCCACACAAATTTACTATTTCTTTAACAATTTTGTATTTGCTTAATTTTAGCATTGTATTTGCAGATACATTTTAATATATTTCTCGGCATTCTGTTTTTGATGTACGCGTAAATTATAAAGCGATCTCTGGCCATACGCTTCCTTCGACACACTTAATGCAATTCCTACACTTTCTCAACTAAAACCACAACTGCAAGATATCTGAAATTTTAATGGATATTTCTGTGTTTCTGGCGTTGGTGTTGTGTGTTAAATGAAATTTTCATAGATAGGGAGAGGGAAACCTTACAAAAAAAACGAAAAAAAAACAGAAAAAATAATAATAATCAACAAGTTAAAAAACACACCGCACGATAATGCTTATAAATAAGATAATATGTTTGATAAAGTTATTTACCGTATTTCTGGTCGACTTTTCTCACAAGACGCAACTAAACACAACTACGCTTACATGCATATGCATATCTGTACGCGATACCAGCGATAATAATGACGCAAAAGCGCAAGTGCAACATTCCACTAAGTGAATACATATCTACGTGTATGTATGTACAAATGAGGCTCTCTCCTTCCCTTTGGCTATTAAGGAAAAGGAAATTCACATTCATCCCTGCTGCTTGCCAGGAAGTTGAAAAGTTATCCATTATCTCGTTGTTAAGTTGTGAAGCTGTGTCGAATGTCTAAATTTACATGGCGCCATTACAATTGCAATCCCCCAGCAGAGGCTCACTCATAAGTATTTCTCATGCGTGTTACGTGTTTAACATCATATATTTAATTTTCCTTAAATATTTCAAATTTCATATCATTGCACTTTTATAGATACTTTCCTCCTCTAACTGCTGGCTCTATATTCTGCCGTAATTGCACCCCTAAAAATTTAACCAGTTACGTTCGGCTTCTCATCAACTCTTCCCTCAGCTGCTTTTTTCTTTTCCCTAACTTCACTTTCAGAAAAAACCCTGGTAGTACTTAAAAAATGCATTTGATCCCCTTACATTTTTAATGCGCGTATCTTTCGAAAAGGTGTACACTTCATTTCTTCAGTTCTGCTTATCTAAAATGTCTGCTATTTTTTCACTTACACACAAATACACGTACATATGTATGTACATATGTGTATGTATACATATATTTTTCATTTACTTTCAGATAAGGCAGTAAGTCTGTACATAAACTGCCGACTGCTCGTTGATTTCTTCATTTTTATTCTGCGTATTGTTGTTGTTGTTGTTGTTCTTGTTGTTCATCACGTCACCACGTAATTCTACATACTATTGGAATGCACTGTTTAAGTAAATTTTGCTACATCACTTAAATAAATTAAAGCTCTGTGAGTTAGTAAATAATTTAGAAAAACTCATTCCAAATGAGACAAAGTTGAGAAATAAATTCTGAAGCCTTAAACAAACACCTAAATCTTTCAAATATTAATTTCTTTTTACGTTAGATAAAATCACTTAATTTGCTCTGATTGCATATATAAATAGTTTTGATTAGCTTGAGGAATTGACGCGCAGCTGTTCTCACCCAGATAAACTTCCACAAACGTGAAGTTGAATGGTTACGAGTGGGTGATTATTGAATCTGAGACCGTTCTAAGTACATAAAATATTTCTTAATATATTCAAGTGCTTTCAAAATCATATAAAACCACCGAATTTGGCAATGCTATTGAATAAAAATTGCTACTGTAAGCCGCTTTGGACTTTGGACAATTCAAAAATTCTGTAACATATTCAATTGCACTACGCAACGTTAGGGAATTCTAGAGAATAATTTGATTTCTTTATCAGTAGAATATTCTTCTGCAGTTCGGCGACCTTATCTCGTCTCCTTAAGCGACTAGCTGCAAACGTTGAGGAGGATCTGTCAAGGTTAACTGCAGCTGTTTGGCATTCAAAAAGGCACTTCCGTTTGCATAAAAGTTGCAAAACAGCTAAGAAACAGTCAAGGCTTTGGAGCTCAGCGTTCATTTTGACTTTTTGTGCTATAATAAATATTATATTCGTTTGGAAGAGAAATAAATCCATTATTTTCTCGATCGATGGCTGTAGTGATCGGCATCTGCTAAAGTATCTGTCAAACAATTTAAAGTTAATGCTCGTTGTCAAGGTGACATTTCACACTAAAAAAGTTCTTTAGCTGGTTTTTTGTTTGCTCCATTCAGTTGTGAGTTAAAGGGTGTTAGCAATTGAAGTCAAGAAGGAGAAAATTCGGTACATTTTATTGTTTTTCTTTGATAAATATACGTACATCCACAGCTAATTACGTGCAATTTTGGTTTCGTCGATGCCGTTGGGGCATTTTTGATCACAGAAAGAATCGAAGTTGATCGGCATGTTAGTAGTCGTAGCATCGTACAGGAGCTAAGGATCGATCATAAAACAGTTTCAAGCCATTTGCGCAAAATAAAAATTAAAAATAATGGACTTATATTTCCCCAAACTAATATCTATAATATAAAAATAAGTCGGGTTTTCTTTCCTGACGCTATAACTCCAGACCGCACGAACCGATTTCCACGGGTTTGCATTGGAAAGGTCTCGGGCTCCGTGAGGTTTATAGCATGTACTCTGTTCAGTTAATTTCATGTGACATTTATTATGCGCACGTTCTTTCAAACTCTAACTTAAAACCGGTATTGTGTTCACTGTGAAATTGTGAAATTGAGGTTAAAGTTATTCGTTTCCTAACAGTTTAATTGGAAACCATGAAATCAATCAAGGGAATTGTGGAAATTTTTATTCAACTTCAAAAGCAGGCATTTGTCCTTAAGGTGGTAAGTTGGACTGTGTAAATTATGTGGATCGTGCATTTGAGGTTAAATTCACCAGTCTGTCCATAGTCCAAAATGCCGAGAAGACGACGTGCGAACATCGGCCGCCGCACAAGACATGCAAGCCAGCAATAAGTGTATTCACAGAACTTAAGCGAAGAAAGACAATAAGAGAAAATTCCCGATTAAGACAGCGCGTGAGCACGCGAAGATCATTGGCATCATACAATCGCTTGGCATTCCAATATGATCCCACTGCGAACTACAGTGATGATGACAATTTAGATATTGGACCAATGACGACTGTATGCCGATATTGCAATGCGTTAAAGTTGAAAAGAGAAACGCTGGATTGTGCTGCGCAAGTGGAAAAGTCAAACTGGATCCATTACTTACACCCCCACAGCCACTGAAACCATTGTTCGATGGAACTGATTCCGATTCGAACCATTTTTTTCAACACATCCTTGAATACAATAACTGCTTTCGCATGACTTCCTTTGGAGCTAATATCGTTCGAGAAGGCGGCTTCATGCCGACTTGCAAGGATACAAGATACAACACACACAACCAATCACTCACACCAATCAATTGCAACACATAAAAACTACACATACACTACACACTACTCCATCACACGATCAGAAGTCACTTCATATTCTTCAAAAATAAATAAATTAATTATTCTATCTTAATTGTTTGCCATCACAGATATAGTACAAGGACAAATATATCATTTGCATGGATCAATGGTACCAACACCAGATGAACTGCATCAATTTCTGCAAATATATTTCATTTCGTCGATGGTGGATCAGCTGAATGTGCGGTGCAATATACAGGGAACACAACAGTTAAAGAGACGAATTATTGAACAAGCAAGCATTTTTTCACGTTAATAACGCTGTGGTTAATATGTTCGAAACACCATTAGAACGAATGCAAAAAAAAATTAGAAAATCATTGTTTTTCACATGGGCAGCTATACGTTGCGTGTTCACGAGTTGGGAAATCATTAGTCCAGTCAAAAGAGACGAAAAAAATAGCCAACTTCATAATTTTAGGAGGATGCGAGTTTATGGTTTTATTATGTAAAGCCCATCACTGTGAACTTAAATTTGAGTTTTCGGGGTCGGGGGTTGTGTCCCGCGGCCGCCATCTTGGAAATAAGGGTGCAACTAGTTTTTGCGATTATCTCGTGAATTTCGAAAGTTACGAAAATTTTGTAAAATACTTTTTTGTAGATAATAATATTATCTACAACTTTCATTCAAAACTTTTTTTTGTAAAATTAATAATAAAAAAGTTATAAACAAAATTACGCGAAAAATTAAGGGATCAATTGTTTTAAAGCGTAATAACTTCTTTTTTATAGATTTTATGGAAAATATACTTTAGAGCTTTTTTATAGAGCATTCTTTTGTGAACATTTTTGTCTATAAGTTTTTTCCGCTATCTTTATTTAGTCGTATGATTTTGAGCTGCTAAGCGGAGCAACCAACACATTAGCGAAGCGCGTACATGATTACACAGGCCGACAAAATTTAACCAACATTCAGACCCAGAAACCAGACTATATATTTCCGAAGGTTTATGATGCGCTGAATCCAAATCTGGCCTCAGAATTGCTCTATCTGCTCTGGTTTTCGAGATATCCTAACCTAAAAGTGCAAAAAACTCCATTTTTGCCCATATTTGAGGTTATGTACCCTTGCAGATGTTTTCTTTTACCAAAATTAAAGGATGGCATCTTTAAATACAAGCCTTCTTTTTTCAAATGGCGTTTTGTTTGCTCAAATATCATTTTTTTTCGCAGAGATATCGCATTTTGAAATTTTCATGTTTCGAAATTTTCCTACACCTGAAAATCGATTAAGATAACATAGACATGATATAGTCGATTACTAATTTTCTTGAATTGAGTCTTATTTTTCTTAAAATTTTGTCTCACACCGTAAGTGTGTCACACACAGCCCTAACCCCTAGAAACCACCCCTATCATACCGCGAGCAGGCTAACCCACTTAACCGCAAGCAGGCTTACCCACAAACTCCAAATTTACATACTATTAATCCATATATATCAGGCCCTCAAGCCCAAGAAAATTAGTAATCGACTATATCATGTCTATGTTATCTTAATCGATTTTCAGGTGTAGGAAAATTTCGAAACATGAAAATGGTGTCGAGTTTGCTAGCGATGGTTTTGCTAGCGATGGTATAAAAAAGGTTGGTTATTTCATCAACGAAGAGAGACCCCTGCGGGTCGCTAAGTAACAATATTATTCGAAGATGTTGTCCATTAGTACTATCCTATAGAATAATTAAATTATGCCAGATACCTATGAAATACAGATTTGCAAAGAGGTTTTATATATAATATATGAACATTTGCACATGAAATCTGGGAACCGCGAATGCTCAAAAACTTTGACTGGAGAGGTGTAAATATGGTATTTTTTGTGACAGAGAAATTAAGACTAAATTTGAAACTATCTACATTGTAACCGCTGATGAAATCTGTACTCATCAGTATAATCCAAAGTGCCAGCTAGAGTTAATGTAGTAAATGAAAAGACCATGAAATTTTAAGTGGAAAAGAGAAGCCAGAGAGAGGAGATGGAGCGCTGAGATGTCTGGCCTGATAACTTCAACCTAGCCATCATATAGTCCCATTCTTATGCGTCCTAAGTATGATTTGTTTTAGTTCTCTATAAAACTAGCTTAACCCTAACTTTGGCAAATGTTTCTTTGAGTAGCTATTTAAGCTTTAGGAAGCTACTTACGTTTCGTGAAAATATCTTTATTAGAAATATGTTTTATTTATATATTTTTTAAATCAAAAAGGCTTTGAAAAACTCATTTGCCATATAAAGAGCTATTGAAAATAATCTGCATTGAATTGAAGCACACAAAATGCGCTTAAACCATTTTTTTACGTAGATTACGAAGGTTACCATTTTCTAGAATAATGACGAAAATTTATTAACTGATTTCTTGTTTAAAGAAGTCTACAATGAACCGCCAACACTACGCTGACTTACTGGGTCAGGCGCGTTAGGCCATCGGACAGAAGATATGGCGCAAATTGGCGCAAGAAGTGTTTTTATGCAGGACGAGGCGTCCATTCCCACTGTTCAAGATGCGAAGTATGTCTTAAAAGCTGCGGGATTCACTGAAATTCGTTAATTACCTCGGTTTTCGAACCTGCCTCTTAGTGACTAGAAATTCGGGAGTGCGCTAACGTGAGAAGGCAAAACATTCCAGGATAGCTGGTTGTGCGTTGGGTTTGGGACCCGCCACTTAAAAATCCCCCCCAATGAAAAGTTTGAAAAAGCCTCGGATGAGACCTCCATATACCGATGACGACCCCTGCAAACGAACTAAGGACTATGATTTGAGGGCATGCACCTGGAATGTCCGGTCCCTTAATGGGGAAGGTGCCTCTGCCCGGCTGGTTGATGTCCTCGTGAGAGTAAAGGCTGGCATCACTGCCATCCAAGAGATGCGATGGACGGGGCAAGGAAAGAAAACCATAGGACCTTGCGACGTCTACTACAGCTGCCATGTAAAGGAGCGCAAATTCGGTGTCGGATTTGTTGTGGGAGAGAGACTTCGTCGCCAAGTACTGTCGTTCACTCCGGTGGATGAGCGTCTCGCAACAATCCGCATCAAAGCCCGTTTTTTTAACATATCGCTAATTTGCGCCCACGCCCCGACGGAAGAGAAGGACGATGCGACCAAAGATTCTTTCTATGAGCGCCTGGAACGTTCCTATGAGCGCTGCCCCCGCCACGACATAAAAATCATGCCTGGCGACTTCAACGCCAGGGTGGGCAAGGAGGGAATTTTTGGTCCCACAGTCGGAAAATTCAGCCTGCACAACGAAACATCCAGTAACGGACAGAGGCTGATCGACTTCGCCGGGGCCCGAAATATGGTAGTCTGCAGCACCAGATTCCAGCATAAGAAGATTCACCAAGCCACCTGGCTGCCTCCTGATCGAAAAGCACGAAACCAGATCGATCATGTTGTGATAGATGGAAGACACGCTTCTAGTGTTTTAGATGTACGTACGATCCGAGGACCCAACATCGACTCGGATCACTACCTTGTTGCAGCCAAACTGCGCACACGCCTCTGTGCAGCAAAAAACGTGCATCTGCCTACGCAAAGGATGTTCGACATCGAAAAGCTGCAATCACAACAGACAGCCAGAAGATTCGCCACTCGACTCTCACTCCTGCTCTCAGAGAGTACTGCCCAACAAACCGGCATCCACGAACAATGGAGCAACATTTCTCGTTCTCTACGTACCGCCGCCAAAGAAGAAATCGGATTCCGGCGAGCCCGAAAAAACAATTGGTACGACGAGGAATGTCATGCTGCTGCAGAAAGAAAGGATGCCGCCTATAGAGCCACGCTGCGATCGGGCGCAACGCGAGCCATGTGGGATCGCTACAGAGAGCTGAGAAAGGAAGAGAGACGTATTATCCGAAAGAAGAAACGAGAGGCCGAAATACGTGAGTGCGAAGAGCTTGAGATGCTGGCCAACAGGAACAACGCCCGAAAATTCTACCAGAAAGTTCGGCGGCTTACAGAAGGTTTTAAGACCGGGACCTGTAAGAACAAAGACGGCGAACTGGTGACTGACGTACAGAGCAATCTTAAATTATGGAGGGAACACTTCTCGAACCTATTAAACAGTGACAGCTGCGCATGTCAAGGAGAAAGTGAAGATCCCGATACCCCAATCGTTGACGACGGGATTGTCGTTCCGTTACCCGATCATGACGAGGTGAGAATAGCGATAACACGGCTAAAGAACAACAAAGCCGCGGGCGCCGACGGGCTGCCGGGTGAGCTATTCAAACATGGCGGCGAGGAGCTGGTAAGGTGAATGCATCAGCTTCTATGCAAAATATGGTCGGATGAAAGCATGCCTGCCGATTGGAATTTAAGTGTGCCCTGCCCAATCCATAAGAAGGACGATCCGGCAATTTGTGCCAATTACCGCAGGATTAGTCTTCTAAATATCGCCTATAAGGTTCTAGCGAGCGTATTGTGTGAAAGGCTGAAGCCCACCGTCAACCAACTGATTCGACCTTATCAGTTCGGCTTCAGACCTGGAAAGTCTACCATCGACCAAATATTCTCAATACGCCAAATCTTGGAAAAGACCTATGAAAGGAGAATCGACACACACCATCTTTTCGTCGACTTCAAAGCTGCATTCGACAGTACGGAAAGGAGTTACCTGTATGCCGCGATGTCTGAATTTGGTATCCCCGCAAAACTAATACGGCTATGCAAGATGACGTTGCTCAACACCAGCAGCGCCGTCAGTATTGGGAAGGACCTCTCCGAGCCGTTTGATACCAAACGAGGTTTCAGACAGGGTGACTCGCTGTCGAGTGACTTCTTTAACCTGATGTTGGAGAGCATCGTACGAGCCGCAGAACTTAATCGCTCAGGCACAATTTTTTATAAGAGCGTACAGTTGCTGGCGTATGCCGATGGTATTGACATCATCGGCCTTAACAACCGCGCTGATAGTTCTGCCTTCTCCAAACTGGATAAAGAGGCAAAGCGAATGGGTCTGGTGGTGAACGAGGACAAAACGAAGTACCTCCTGTCTTCAAACAAACAGTCGGCGCACTCGCGTATCGGCACCCACGTCACTGTAGACAGTTATAATTTCGAGGTTGTAAAAGACTTTGTATATTTAGGAACCAGAATTAACACCGATAACGATGTCAGCCTTGAAATCCAACGTAGAATCTCTCTTGCCAACAAGTGCTACTTTGGACTAAGTAGGCAACTGAGCAGTAAAGTCCTCTCTCGACGAACAAAACTAACACTCTACAAGACTCTCATCATGCCCGTCCTAACGTATGGCGCAGAAGCTTGGACGATGACAACATCCGATGAAGCGACGCTTGGAGTGTTCGAGAGAAAGATTCTGCGTAAGATTTTTGGACCTTTGCACGTTGGCAACGGCGAATATCGCAGACGATGGAACGATGAGCTGTGTGAGCTTTACGACGACATAGACATAGCGCAGCGAATAAAGATCCAGCGGCTACGTTGGCTGGGTCATGTCGTCCGAATGGATACAAACGCTCCGGCTTTGAAAGTATTCGATGCGGTACCAGCTGGTGGTAGCAGAGGAAGAGGAAGGCCTCATCTGCGTTGGAAATATCAGGTGGAGAAGGACTTGGCTTCACTTGGTGTGTCCAACTGGCGCCGGTTAGCACGAGAAAGAAACGACTGGCGCGCTTTGTTAAACTCGGCCAAAATCGCGTAAGCGGTTATAGCGCCAATTAAGAAGAAGAAGAAGAACATCGAATATCTGAACTGGTAATTTTATGTTTGCAATCTGATTTAGGCAGTGAAATGATATGGGCATCTCCATCAGCTAAAGTAAGAAAGAATGTTTTTAAGAGATTAAAGTTATTCTTATTATATGCTATTATATTCAAAAAATTACTGTTCGGAGCCTGTGTTTTGGTGAAGGTGACCGAAAGATGACTTTGATGACGATTTACGGTGGTGTTAGCCGCTTTCTACTGCTGATGAAGGAGTGGCAAAGGGAGGAGAGCCAAGCCCCAATTAAGTAGCTTTTTTATTTTTACACGAACTTTTCAAACGACCCTCGTTAAATTTACTTTCTTCAATATTTCGTTCTTCACAGACAGTTGATTATTGCAGATTTTAAAGTTACTAGACCCAGTAGATGCTCATAGATCGTGAATTTAAATGGGTTTGCGCGTTCCTACCATTCGGTAGGTTCTAGGTTCGAATTCCGCAATGGGCATGAAAAACCAAATCATAGAAAAAGTTTTTTCTTTTAGGTTTCTGAATATATTTCTGCCATGAAAAATAAATAAATAAATAATTGGCGCGTACACTTCTGTTAGGTGTTTGGCCGAGCTCCTCCTCCTATTTGTGGTGTGCATGTTGATGTTGTTCCACAAATGGAGGGACCTACAGTTTCAAGCCGACTCCGAACGGCAGATATTTTTATGAGGAGCTTTTTCATGGCAGAAATACACTCGGAGGTTTGCCATTGCCTGCCGAGGGGCGACCGCTATTAGAAAAATGTTTTTATTAATTTTGCTTTCACCGAGATTCGAACCAACGACCTCTCTGTGAATTCCGAATGGTAATCACGCACCTACCCATTCGGCTACGGCGGCCGCCTAATCACGCACCTACCCATTCGGCTACGGCGGCCATGAAAAAGCTTCTCATAAATTCATCTACCGTTCGGATTGTCGAAATAAATTTATTTATTTTGAAATTTCAATAATTTTTTTATAAAAATATAGTTCATACTACAACAGGAACCATATAAAGAAGAGTTTCGAACCTTGTATAAAATTAAAAAAAAATATCGGCAAATTGTCAACTTTTTTCTCAGAATACGGATATGCAGTTTATAGATATTATAGATTTTGTATTACATTGGATTTTGGTGGAAGTTTTAAGTAGATCAAAAATCACACTGATTTTTGAGAATTTTCTTCGGATGCCGTCTTAAGCATTTTCTCCATTTAATGCCTACTGCACATTTTTTATATAAAGGGTTTTCCAATAAAAGGTGTTATTTTGATATTCAAAGAAAATCGCTATTTTCTATGCCGTGAATAGTGAAAAGTAATATCAGGCAAGTGACCACCACGACCACGCTTACAGGGCAATATCCTTTTCATGAAATTTTCCATTACAGAGTTGCAAAGTGGCTGCCCTATGTCCTCGATAGCCTCACGAATTCCACCTTTGAGGTCTTGCATCGACCCTGAGCTGTTGGCGTAGACCTTGTCTTTCCCGTGTCCCCAAAGAAAAAAGTCACAAGGTGTTAAATCACAAGATCTCGGTGGCCAATTGTGATCACCTCTTCGAGAAATAACACGGTCCGGAAACTTTTGCTGTAAAATATCAATGGTTTCGTTGCTTGTGTGGCACGTAGCGCCATCTTGTTGAAAATAAACGTTGTCCAGATCAATATCATCCAATTCCGGGCCATAAAAAATCGTTAATCATCTCTCGATAGCGCAATCCATTCACCTGTAACACCTGTTATTGGAAAGCCCTTAAGAAGGAAACACCCAACGCCATTAACAGAAAAAACGTTTCTAAAAATTTTGACTAAAAAGCGTGAAATTTTGATGAAAATTCGCTGAGTTTTTACAAATTTTATACAAAGTTCAAAACTTTGCTTTAGATTGTTGTTGTTGTGGTATGAACTACATTTTTTATAAAAAAATAATTGAAATTACAACAAATAGCCACAAATAGTCAAAACTTAGCAATATGTGGTCTACTTTATTTTGACGCTGTCGATATATGAGTCCCTCATTTTTTTAATTGTTTCCTAGTAACGCCGTAAAAATTTATTTTCTTTTCAATTTTCAATTTATAACTGCCTTAGTTAGAAATTATAGCGAAGTTTATAGCAACTCAATAAATTTAGTGCTGGTATTTATGAAAAAGGAATATCGGTGCGAGCACAAAGAAACATTTTGATAGAGATATGAAAATATTCCTTATTTATGCCACTTTACTTGTGCTCGCAAATTCGTTATCAGTGAGTGAGTGCTTGTTTGTGTGCATTTATGGCCGTCAGTGTACGATAGAATGTTGTAAAGCACTTTAGTATGAGCGATGTGTCGTTTGATAGCATTAAACTCAATAAATTCCGATTTTTTTTAGTATTTATTAAACGCTTTGGAGCTTTGTTTTGGTGCGAATTCCAGGATTTACGGTTATGCGAAGCTTGCGGAAATAAAATTTACAGGAATGCTGATCGAACTAATCTTCTGAACTTTGACTTCAATTCACTTTTGATGCACACAGAAATATTGATAATATTTTCACTAACACCTTTTTCAAATTTTAAACAAACATTTAGTTAATATTCTTGTGGACATTCCGTGGTCATTGCTCATGGAATCATGAATACACTTGCAGATCATAATTTATCTCATCTGATTCGTTTATTCAGCGGTTTTATCTTTCTGCTTCCGATTAAAAAACAAATCACATTTAGCGCATTTCTTTAGTACAAAACATTCTTTGCTCACTTTCCCATAAAACTATTTTCGAATATTGAATTTTTGAAATTTCTTCATATTCCACAATGCATCGTAATATGAAAATCTTTTGCTTCCTGTTTTTTGTGTGTTAAAAACACCAATTACACTCACAAACTGTGATTAGATTCACCAGTGAAATGGGCCCAAAGTTAAAGGAGCAAATGAAAAATTCAAATTCAAATTATTATCGCTTATTATCTCGGTACATTATCAGTTCAAACATACCATACCTACTGATACTGGAATACAGCTGTGTTACAGATACCCACTGATATCCTACCAAATGAATGAATGGAAACGGAATTGATAGCAAATCTTCATTATCTTATAAATATTGCTAAAAAACGAAGATTAGATACTTTTATCTAGCTGGGTCAGTTGGGCATACCGTCTACCGTTTACGGAATCCAAATGGCATACACATACATACATACATACATATTTACTATATACTTTCACATGTGCTTACATATATTGTCTAGGTGTATATGTATGTATGGTATGTGGGTTGAAGAAGCGTGCTTAAGAAGTTGAATGCAATATAAACGCGCCCCCCGAAATATGTTATTTATGTTATTTTAACTTAAAGCGTCATCAAGTCCATAGATAGGGGTGAAGGTACACCCTCATATACATATGTACATGTATGTATGTACATATGTGTGTTTGGTATGCTTAAATAACTTAAAGTTTGTGTGTATGCCCGTTTTTTAGTGTAATCAGGAAGATATCGGTAAGTAAATCCACTATCTGAGGCCTTCGAAAGATATGGCATATCAAACCAAGTTGGGGGAAGAATTTCCTAAGCATACAGACACATACGTAACAACATATGACAAATAAATACAACTATTTTTAGAATTAGCAGCTCATTTAAAATATATTATGTTAGTTTGGGGGAAAAACAAATCCATTATTTTTACGTAAAATTCAAAAATGCCTGAACGGAATCGGCGAAATTTAAATTGTACGTAATTAGCTGTTAAAGCATCGGCACTATAAACATCATTCACAATTTCAGTAAGCAAGCCAGGCCGCAAGGCGAAAGAAAGAAAAACTGTAAAATGTACTGAACCCTGTAACTCACAACTGAATGGAACAAACATAAACAGCATACGGTTTTTTTTAGTTCAAACTGACATCTTATCGACTGCCTCACAACGCTGGTCATGTCGATAACATAACCAATGTGAGTTGGTGAATTTATATCTTCAGGCATCGCCACTCATTGGGCAGACATAAAACTGCTCAGTGCTAATGTAGGAAAACATAACTGATACTTTTTACGAGAGTTAAATTTTCATCGAAAATGTTCAGCGAAAAAGCGGACGAACTGGCAGGAGTAGGATCTGCTATAAATAACGTTCCTGTAGAATTGGCATTCACATCACTGGGTGCAACCAAGATTGCGATTTCCTTAAGATATCATCAAATTGTGGAATGTATATTAAGAGTTCAGACGTCATGCAAAGTTAACAGATCGTTACGGTCCACCTACAATCACAAACAAAGTCAATGCTGACAAATAGGAAACGAAGGGATGCCTGGAAACTCGCGCCGGTATAACTGGCTTCTGATCTATTGGGGAACAAGCAGCCAAAATGGGCATCCCTCACACTGTCACAGTTGTGAACAACCAGAGAAGAAGGAAACGATTTCTCATTTCCTTTGTGAATGCCCTGCCCTACCGAAAGAGAGAATGCCAACCCTTGGCAAACAACTGTTCGACAGTCTCGAACAACTATCTGGATTCGATATCAACAATCTAATAAGGTTCTTAAACCCCACGGACTGGATATAGTCATGCTGTAAATAACCATTAAATAAGTTGGTAGCGAGGATGTGGCAACAAAATAGTGCGGAGCGCTAGTTGGATTCCGGATGAATCACCACTTTAACCAACCAACCAGTAAGCTTAAAATTCGACAACAAAATTGTATGGCATGGAATCATAAGAAAATATTCTCCGAAGAGCAAATTTAGTGAATTTTTTTTTTTTTTTGAATACGGTCCAATCCATCATGGTAAACGGTAAATCCATGATCCCAATAAAGGTTGCATATTCAAGAATAGATCTTACTAGTCATAAAAAGATACTTTACAGTGTCAGCTGGACAATAAATTCTTGAGTGTTGCATTTGATAAATTCAAGCTTAGTGTTGAGAGAGGAAATGACGTATTGCCTATGGTCATCAAAATCTAACTTTACCAGTCGAGTCGAGATAAACTCCTAAGTCTCTAACCGTATTAGCCATCATGCCTATCATACATAATTGGGCAGATGGAACGTGAAAACGTTAGGCTGTTACATTTACAAAAATTAAGTGATAATCTGTGATAATTTTGTAGATTTACGAACCTTCATAACTTCTTGTAGGATGGTATAGCTTTTAATCGTCGGCGTAGAGTAAACACTCGCCAAAATTGAAACCTTCTACGATTTATATTTAGCGGAGATTGTAAAAAGCAATGGGTCTAAATGGCTACCTTGAGGAACGCCAGAATTCACAAAAATCGCACTAATGTTACTGCTGCCAATTTCAACAAAAAACTTTCTGTTCTTCGGATACGATAAAGCCAATTAAGATCAAAAGAGTGAACTCCAAGTCTATGTATATTTGCGGGTAGTAAATGGTGGGCTATTTTGTGAAACTTTTTCTTCAAAGAAGTTTCAATGAAGGACCACAGTTCAATTATCATTACTTTCTTCATTCATTTTATACCCATATCATTATACTGCGTGATGTTCAAACCATGTTTTTGATTTTTTTAGTGAAAGAGCTGCAAAAATGAAAAACTTGATTTTCTCCAAAATTTTTTGTGGTAAAGACCTCAGTTACCGGATTTATTGTTACAATTAGAAAAATTGGTCTAGAAATTTCAAAAAATCGATTTTTTGTTTTTCCGATATTTCGAAATTATAGTATCTTAAAAATATTCTGTGAAATTTTCATGCGGAGTTTCCCAATATTATAGCTTCTACAGCCCATTAACTAGGTAAAGAGCGATCCGCGCGCTCCTGTACCTCAAACTTTAAACTCATTTATCTCGAAACGACTTTTTTCAGCCTGGTGTTGTCAAAACAAAAAAAAAAAAAAAACACTATTTAACCGAATCGTCTGAAATTTTAATATGTTGTTCACTACATCAATGGCTTTCGCTCGTACTAGAATCATATTATTATTTCAATTATTTTGCATTTTTTTGATTAAAAACCTAAAAAACACGATTTTTAGAGTGCCAAATTTAAAACCGCGCCATTTTGTCAAATCTAAAAATTTCTTTTATTGTAGTACAGAACACAGCTACAGTCATATTAATAATTTTTTTGATTTTTGTGTTTCAGATAAATAGAAGAGCCAAAATGGACAACGCCGTCCAGGCCCAATTTTTCGGGCTCAAGACCACCCTTAAGTAGTCGCAAGGATAAATATTCCGTGTGTTCACGTTCAGTTTTAGGGTTATAAGTCACACCCGATTGTCACCCGATTGCAGGGTTACACACTACAAGCTTTTTTTGCTACTTATTTGCGGGATGTCAAAATTTATGCTCTACCTTTATTTAACCCAAAACCGTTATTTGTTGATATCTGAAAAAACATGACAAAAAACGAATTACGAGGATTTTTCTACGATTATCGAATTTACGTAGGAATTCTTTTGTATTTAAAAACATACCATATTTATTTGTAAACCTGTGATGTCAGCCTGCATTGAGGCACAACTATTTTGAATAATGCAGTGAAGGTGCCAACGACTTTGTAGTTTGCCATGAACTTTCGAAGTTTCATTGCCAAGAATTTACTCATCAATGAAAACAGTAGACCAGACTTACAGTACACAAATATTCTTAAAATATTTTTGCTATAAAAATTACATATCGAGCACATCATATCTTTGAAGCAAAGCATGTAGCATTCGTCAATGAGCGATCAACGATCACGCGATGTTGAATTTCATGATGTTTGAATCCATTAAAGAGTATTCTGAAAAGAAAAAAAAAATTTGCTTGCGATAAAACTGAAAAATATAACTTTTTTAATTCAAATGATTTAATATTTCAAAAATATTTAAGTGCTAAGTACAATATATTTATGCAAGAAATTATTATTATTGATATTATTTGCAAGAACGCAGGTCGGGGACGCAAA
This sequence comes from Anastrepha fraterculus, assembly GCA_037575425.1. Lineage (NCBI taxonomy): Eukaryota > Metazoa > Arthropoda > Insecta > Diptera > Tephritidae > Anastrepha > Anastrepha fraterculus. Next base: position 179,145 of record JAYXIM010017186.1, read on the forward strand.
GTGCCAAAACAAATAAGTTACTTTGGGGTCGATTTGCAGCTTTTAGCTTTATCTGTGTTCTCGTGAAAAATCGTGATTCCATTAAATAGGCTTCGCGTCCATGTTCCTTTTGGGCGTCCTCTACTACCAGAGCCTTGCCGGCTCCAGTCCAACGATATTCTGCTGAAGTCAGTAGCAGGTTTACGCATTGTGTGGCCAATCTATTTCCATTTTCTTTCAAAAAAATTTAAATTTCAATTGGTCTTTGACCACTTCGAGTAACGAGCTCGTCATGCGATAACGAGTTATCAGGCCACCAGACACGCAGAATGACTCAAAAGCAGCGATTTTTACAAGTTTGAATTCTTTTTGTGGTTGAGAGCGGAACGGACCAGGTTTCACAGCCATATAGTAGTACCGATTAATTTGAGTTAAGGGGACAGATACCTGTAAACAGCCATATTTTCCATGATTTTCATTAAAATTATTTAAAATGAAGAAGTCACTCGAATTTTTTCAAAATTAGCATACAGGGTATTTATACATTAAAATAATGTACACATTGTTTTTTTAATCATTTAAAATGGCGGATGTACACTCAATTCTTCCAGGAAAGTCGCAGCGGGGCTTTTCAACTAGCGAGTATTGTAGCATCGGCGTCAGTGACCTGAGTACAAAAAACCAAATTTTTTTTGTTTATGAATGTCATAATTTCTATATGAATTAAACAAAATGGGGAAAAAATTCGCAAAATAAAATGCTTAAAAAAAAAAAAGTTTTTTGGGGAAATTTTCCGACTACTAAAAAATAAATTTTTCGGAAGCATTTGAGAAAAATTGTAAATTCTCATTGAAAGTTATATTATAAAAAATATGTCTGCAAAATTTCAGGGAGATCGGTCAATCACTTTTCGAGTTATCGTGTACGCAATTCGCCAATTTGATAAAAACGCGTCTAAAGTCGGCAACGTAACTATACCTCTCCCAGCGCTCGAACGCAAAGAATAGAGTCGTCTTGGTTGACGATCTATAATAAATACCTAAATTTACGTTGTAAAAATTTGTTGAGATATTCTTATATTAAATTATATTAACATTTTATGAAAAAAAACAATTTTTTTTCGAAATTTTACAGATATCTGTTCCCTTAAAAAGCCTCAGCTTTGTTCTGGTAGTCAGCTGCTTGGAGTACTAAATGCTTTCAAGTGCGGCGAAAGACGACCTGGCTTTCAATATCCTATGTACGATGTCAGCAGTTGTGCCGCCGTCATGCAAGAAATAACTCAATAATCATCACATTTTTCTGCGATTTTTATGCACAAAAATGTCAGCACCCTCAAGACTTCGATCGTGCCAAGGCATACCGCAGCACACAGCCTGAATGCTTGCTCAGTTGATTACTGGGCCGGCTTGCTGTCGAATTTTATGAATGGGTCAGGTTTTGCTCGAAGCCAAAATCTCTAAAATGATACGTTAACTTATCTAATGCCACTATCTATTTTGAGATATTCTGAAATAATGATAGGAAAAATCATTTCGTTGATAGGAAATATATCAGCTTGAAAGTATGATACAAAACGTAGTACAATTTCTATTCGTATGTACGTACATACACTCGTACATCCATACAACGGTACATGTTTCTGTTGAAAATGTGGAAAATTTCATTTAAACATAATCAGCAATTGTTCAGTGCGAAATTAGAGGTGAAACAAATATGCCACAAAATCATGGAAAAAATGTAAGAAAAAATTGAATAGTAATGGAATTATTTGAGGAGAAAAAATAATAACAAGTGCCATGGAAAAGTTGATTTGCGAACGTGTAGAGCAAGAATGTTTTTGTAAACCCAGTTAATTGCTATTTTAAAGTACATAAACATAAATACAATAATAAATAAGTATACATCAAATGTCAGTTGTTTCACAATTTGTGGCAAAAGATCAAATCGCACAACACAAAATTACAAAAGAAGCTCTTCACCTACTCCAACTGTAACTACGAGTACAACAACTCAAACACTTAGCCAATCAAGAAAAAATTCTCAAGCGTTAGAAGTTTTGACATATTTCAAGTATCCGACGATCGCAAGCTGTGATACCATATTTCAAAGCTTCAAGTGAAGTGATGTGTGCCTGAAGAAACAAAATGGCTTCCTACTACAGTTGTGAGTTTTCAACCACCTACATACATTAGAAGCCGATTGACGCGTGAGTTAATCATAAATTGTAATCAAAATATTCTCGTACGATTGCAATTTTTTGGCTATTTTCTAAATGTAGCTATTTTTATTTAATTTTTTTTGTTGAAGTATTGCTTTGGGTGCCAGTTATTGAATTATGGCCTCAGCAGCTTTAAAGCCTGAAGTACCTTACCATAGCTGAGTAGCCATTGTTTAATTAAATGTCCGGTTATCAGCTTACCAAAAACGAGATCAACGACAAATATTAAAATATTGATATTATTCACCCGAAAAGTAATTATAAAAAGTATACTTCAAAGGCTGATTGTGTCTCTAATATAGACGAAAAGTGGCAGTATGGTAAGTGCATATTTCGTAGCGAAAAATATGTATATACAAGTGCAAAGTATATATGTATATACCATACCTTGATCAAAAAGTACCCGGAATATATTTGGAAAATTCTAATTAAAAATTTAAACCCTAGAAGTGGTATTATTGCCTTCAAAGTAGTCTTCATCAGCTGCAACGCACTTATGTCAGCGTTTGATCCAACTCTCAAACATTTCTGGGACGCTATTTTCGGTATAGCCATCGGAGTCGTCTTCGATTTTTTCATCACTTTGTTTCGGCTGTAAAAAAACAAGTCCCCCATAGTTGTTTTGTGAATCGATCAAACAGAAAAAAAATCGCGAGGAGCAGTTTCAGGTGAATTCGATGGTTGTTGGATGGCATTCGATTCGTACTTGGTCAAAAATGCATGGATAACGATCGCACTGGCGACGGTACGTGATCATGGTGCAAACTTCACAAGTTGTTTTCGTACAGATCCTTTCGTATTTGGGGAATTGCTTCATGTAAGGGGCCCAAATAATAGTCCTTATCAACTGTCTGACTTTCTGGAGGTGTAAAAGAATTCGTGGTGTAGAATACCGTTGTAATCCATAAAGACCGTGAGTATGGCTTTCTTGTTTGACTGAAAACCGCGTGCTTTTTCTTGGTCTTGATTAATTCAAAGCTCTCCACTTACTCACCTGATGTATGGATTGCGTGTCTTATTCATAAACCCATGTCTCGTCTCCGATAATGATGCGTTTGATAAATGTTGGGTTGGATTCCGGCTTGGAAATCATGTCTTTGGCGCTATCAACGTGCCCCTTTGGACCAACTTTGCAGAAACGCGGCACAAACCGAAATCATTAACTACTATGTCCTGAATGGATCTATAAGCATACTCGATGGACTCACGATCTCCTCTGAAGCGTTGTTATATATATTTAATTGGTGCGTACACCCTCTTTTGGGTGATTGACCAAGCTGCTCCTCCTATTTGTGGTGTGCGTAGTGATGTTGTTCCACAAATGGAAGAACCTACACTTTCAAGCTACTTCAAGACTCCAAAGGGCAGATATTTTTTATGAGGAGCTTTTTCATGGCAGAAATATACTCGAAGGTTTGCCATTGCCTGCCGAGGGGCGACCGCTATTAGAAACAACTTTTTCTTAATTTTGATCTTCCGCCGAGATTCGAACCGACGTTCACGTTCACTCTTTGAATTCCGCGTGGTAATCACGCACCAACTCATTCGGCCACGGCGGCCGCTCATACCTCTCGTAAATAACTGTTTTCTCTCGAGTTTCATTACCGAAACACCGAATCACATTCATTTTTAACGCAAAATTTAATACGAGCACGTTGTTGCAAATTTAAATACATTTACAAATACGTACAGACGGCGTAGCTTTTACAAATGTGCAATGGCGATAAGATTTTAGCAGAAATGTTAATCACAGATGTGGCAACCTAACAAAATAAAAGAAGCAGAAATCAAATCACTTAACTTCGAGCTTTAGCTGAGGGTTCTTAAGGGAACTTTTCGATCAAGGTATAGCTAAATGTTCACTTGCTCGGACTTGTTTGCCCTTATTCCTAATCGCTTTAAAGTTCGCATGCATGTGTGCGTTTATATTTTTACCGGATTTGTGTTGTTGTATAAATCAATATTTTCTGAAAATTAATTTAATTTTTTTGTACTTCATCTAAAGAAATTATAATTAACTATCCGTCAACCGTTTGGCTATTCTGACATTGACTGTCAGCCGTTGATGTTGTTGCCCTATTTGTCATTTGCTGGCGACAACAGCGTGTCGCCAACAACGATGACGGCTGCTCATATCAACTTCATTCCGTTCGATTGGTAAACAAAGAGAAGCGTAAGAATTTAGTAGCAATGGACGAAAAAAATGCGTCAGCGAGGCCAAATAAAACTTATGGTAAAGGCTGGTTTCAGACATATATTATATAAATATGTGAGTAAATAGATATATACAAATTATACGTGCATGTATTATATATATATATTATATGTAAATAATTTTCTAAAACATTTTAACCTTCTAGCGACCTTCCAAGTGCATTTTTATTTAGACTTTCTCAAAAGGGGGTCTAAACGACCGTTTCGTAAAAGAGCTGAGAGTTAAAATGTTCTACAAAGTTATTTCTCGCGTAATTTTACTATATGCACCCGAGCTACATATGTATTTCGCTCCAATATGAATTTTAACCCTTTTTCCACTTATTCTAAGAATACTCATACAAACATTTCCAAGCTTAATGTGACCATAAAAGAAAATGAATGAAAATGTAAAATGATTTGGAGATTTTATTATGAGGTTTTAAGGGGAGTTGCAATTACCCTCAGAAAATTAAAATTGTTGCACAGTGCTATTAAGGACAAACCAATTAATTTCATCCTTTCCTACTAGTTTATCACTTCTTAGTATGTCGCGCTTCCAGTAAAAGAAGGAGAAACTTGACGTGACAGCTGAAGTTACTCTCACATTTTTGTTTCGGATGCATAAATTTCGTAATATTCGAATACTCAACAATTTTTGATTGTGCGTGAAGTACGATTTTTTCTCTACTGCGAAGGTAGGCGAACAATAACATTTGCCTCAGTTGTTCTATAATGTTTCATCAATTATGGGTAGAATTGTACACCTTCGAAGCTCTTTGGATAGTTCTGGTTATCAACTGCACAACAGGAGTATATTAAAGGCAAATCTACGGAGGCAGCGTTTCACAAGGTCACCATGACGGCATTCTTGGATATGAAGGCGCCTTTAATAATGGTGCTACTGATGCCGTCTAACGGGCGTTGATAGACTTAGGCGTGAACAATTGTATCGGTAATTAGATCATCTCTATACTAGAAATCGGTATCGTCAAAGCTAGTATGGGTAATATCAACTTAACTAAGAGGGTCCATAGGGGCACTCCACTTTTTTGGTTATATATGATTAGCTAAATATTAATAAAACTTAACAGATGTGGGGTAAAAGTGGTGGCGTACTCAGACTGGGCATAAAGACGGTGTTCTAATACGATCAGCGCGATCATTCAAAGGGCGCGAGGCGACCTTAACTCCTGGGCCACAGCCTGTGGCCTAAGTTTAAACCCGCGTAAAACGGAACTTATACTTTTCACCACCAGTTACCAGGTACCAATTTTTACCCTAACATATATTATTGAACGAACTCTCTCACTTTCACCCAGTGCAAAGTACGTAGGGCTAATTCTGGATTCCAAAATTAGCTGGAAATTAAATGTCGAAGGACGGGTAAGAAAAACAGTAATTGCTTTATATGCCTGTTACTTTATGAATGTAAAGGGTGATTTTTTAGCTATTATCTTTTTAAACAGTTGGTTTAAACAGCTGACGCACGTTTCGTGTTTTGTTTCACTGTCAAGCATCTTCAGTTTGGTCTATAATTTAACCATGAATCGTCTTACAAACGAACAACGCTTGCAAAAGTTTAAAGTCGAAAAATTGTGTTCAGCGACGAAGCTCATTTTTGAATCAATGGGTGCTTAAATAAGCAGAATTGTCGACTTTGGAGTGAAGATCAACCAGAAGAATTGCAAGAGCTACCATGGGCTGGAGGTATCCTTGGACCGTACTTCTTCAAAGATGTTGCGAATCGTAACGTAACTGTGAATGGTGAGCGCTACCGTGAAATGATATCCAACATTTTTTTGCCCAAATGCAAGAGCTTGACTTGCATGACGTGTGGTTTCAGCACGACGGTGCCACATGCCACACAGCACGCGTAACAATGGACTTGTTGAGAGGCGAGTTCGGTGAACATTTTATCTCACGTTCGGGACCTGTCAATTGTCCCCCCAGATCGTGCGATATAACGCCTTTAGATTATTTTTTGTGGGGCTACATTAAAGCTCATGTCTATTCAGACAAGCCTGCTTCAATTAACGCATTGGAAGACAACATTAAAGCATTTATATGTTGTAAACTCTTATGTAAAAATGATTTTGAGCAATAAATGAAATGAAATGAAAAAGCATTTATATGTGAGATACCGGCCGAAACATTGGAAAGAGTATACCCAAATTGGACTAAGCGGATGGACCATTTGAACCGCCATCGCGGTCAACATTTGCATGAAATAATCTTCAAACATTAAATTATATGGACTGTACTATCGACTTAAATAAAAATTTCATGAATTTTTCTGAATTTTACGTGTGTTTTTTTGAAAAACTTTCCTATAGCTCTTAAAAAACCGCCCTTTATAAGGCGCTTGTTTATAAAACCAATTCTATCATACGGATCCGTAGTTTGAAGTCAAGAAGATGGCAACCAAGAGCGCATTTAGGTTAAATGAAGCGGGCCACTGGAAAGAAAAACTTATTGTCGTGAAGGTCTTTATTGCGACACGCTCAGTATATCTCGGAGAGGACTGACTACGTCGTCCCGACGATAACACTTAATAGGAAGTTTTGCTAATCTCTTTCCATTTCAGGAGGAATGGAGTGAAGGACTGTCACTTAACAACTTCGACAATGCAGTTTATACAGATGGATCTAAAATGGATTGTGGTATTGGAACACCATAGACTTAAAATCTGAACGTCTTCTTAATTTCTGCAGTGTATTCCAGGCGGAAGTACGGGGAATTTGGGAAGCTTGAAGGTTACTAATCTAAGACTTCTCTTTTAAGCGCAATATCGCTATTCTTTCACATAGCCAAGCTGCAATTCTGGGGCTGGATCCGGCTACAACAACCTCTAAACTGGTGGAACAAAGTAGGAATAGTCTAACCATTTTGAGTGAAAACCATACGTTACCTTAAACTGGGTCCCGGGACATGGGAACATTGTTGATTCCAGATGGAGAGACCAGACAACATGCAAAATTCGCAGAATGTTATGGTCCACATACACCACTCCTCACACCAGGAGATTCACGGCAGTCATAACTGGCTTGTGGTCTGCCAGAGAACAAGCGGCAACCTGAGAATAAGGAAACAATGTTCCATTTCCTTTGTGAATACCCTGCCCTATGGACAGCTCTTAGCAAACCACTTTTCGACAGTCTCGAAGAACTGTCTGACTTAGTCGTCAACAACCTAATAAGGTTCTCAAATCGCACAGACTGCATATAGTCATGCTGTAAATAATCATTAAACAAGTTAGTAGCGAGGATGTGGCAATAAGATGGTGCGGAAACGCTATTTCGGTTTTGGATGAATCACCACTTTAAACATCGAACCAATGGGTAGGGGATGGGTAGGGCCTTCCATTTGTACAAGGTGGCGCAAAATTAATCATCAATTTTGTTTTTGAATACATTTTTTAGTGAATAAAAAAGATATATTGAATGAGCAACATTTTTATTTTGACCTTTGCGTATATGAGTATCTGCTTCAAAAAAGCTTCCACGCTTCTGAGGTGGCATAATGCGTAATTGAATTTTTTTCTTCTACCAAAATAGTTCCACTGATTGATTATTTTTGTTATCGCCCATACGAAATAAAGTAGCTAATGACTAATATTAATTAAATATTAAAAATTAACCACCCAATTTTGTTTTTAAATAAACTTTACTAAATAAAAAAAAGTTACTTTGAGTAATAGAAATCTTTAATTTGACTTTTAAGCGTTCCATTGTCTGCCTGTTTACGTACTGCAGCTGTCTAGTTCACAAGTGCCAAATATGATTGACGTACTACGCCATTCGCAAAAATTTGACATTTTCCGATAGGGTGATTCATTTTGCGTCACCGTACTATATAGTACAACTTCATGACTCACTCTATAAATTAGCAGTGAGCCTCAGCTCAAACAAACTTCAAATATCTATGCGCCATTTAAATTAAATAAAAATGGTTATGTATCTGAGTATATTTATATACAAATATGTATGTATGTACAATGTACATATGCATGTAAATAATTTATTAAAAATCAAGAAAGTTGAGAATTGTGATTGACCACAAGGGTATGTATGCTTGTTTTTTCCATTTACTACAACACTACTGTACACGTTTCAATTAACCTCAATACTTGCGCCTTCAAATATGGCTGCCAGCTTGCTTCCACTCTTCTTTCAAAACAATCCATTATTAAATATTGCCTCGAGTATGGAGCTTTGTACATAGAAGCACACAAACAAAAAGGTTAGCAATTATGGCTGAACTCAATTTGCTTTCACAAAAAATATTGATTTGTTAGTTTTTCGATTTCGTTTCGTTTTCTAACTGGCATGTCGGAGGCCATAACAACGGCTGAAATGTGCTGATGATGTCTGCTTTCAGGTACAGAAACCATTAGAAATAATATTTGGAGAAAAAAACACATACTTACGTACATATGTAGATATAAAATATAATAATGCAACCGGATAATGCGTTGAAACCAACCCTAAATTTGCTAAAAAGCGAGGGGAATAAAAAGGCGAGCAAATAGGAAAATGTTGTGCTGAAGGGTGAGGACATCGGCAAACAGTGCGTTGGCAGTCTGACGCGTGTGCAGCGCAGGGTGTGGATTGCAGTGCTATGGGTGCGCTATCGAGCTCCAAGTAATGTTTGCTATTTTTTGATGTCATATTATGTTTTTACTCTCCTTTTTTATTTCGTGTATGCAAGTTTGTTTGTAGTCCCAAAAGGTAAAGTAAAAGCATTGAAATTCATTTCCATGTTGCTTTATACCACAATTAAAGCCATAATGGGGAACATTCTCCGTGTACTTGCTTGCGAGCCTTTATTTCCGAAATATTATATAAAAGTATGTACATATGTATATATGTATGTATGTATGTGTATATATAATCGCATATTTACTCGAGCATTTACTTGTGTAGTTTATTATTTTCTGTTTGCCATCCTTTACTATTTGCTTTGATTTTATAATGAAATCTCGGGGAAAAAATATAATGAAAAGGCAGTAACACTTCAATGCGAGCAACAATTTGGCTTATCAGTATTTGCCTCAATTTGACGAATAAAAGCAAAAGCATTTCTAGAGTGTAGAAATAAAACAACAATGACAATAAAAAGGTTACCGAAAATGAACGGTAAACAATGAAAAACGCAAAGTAAGCGTTCACAAAATTTCATATTGACGAATTTATTGCCCAACCTGATTGAACATGGCCGATATCACGGGGCGTATGGAGTACCTGATAAGGTTGGGCTGTGGATTTTTACTTAACTTTATTGAAAACAGAAGTTTTCCTAGAAAAAAGCTACCCACGTGCATAAGTACAAAAATTGTTTACTACAAATAGGCACTTGTTCATGCGCTCACCGGCTCACTGGCTCATTGGCTTTGGGACACACTTGTCCGCCAATTCACGAGTTGGGAGTTGTACAATTCGGTTTGGCCGAAAAACAAATACAAGAAACACATGGCTATTGCAAAATAAATACATACAAACACACATAAGTAATACTAAAAAATGTGAGACAGTCATTTTTTAATGTACCTCTCGTCGATTGACTTCTATATTGAATTCTTAAAGTTAAACTTTGAAACTAATTTTTTTATTTTAGCACAGATTTAGTAAAATTTTAGTACAACTATACACATATAACAATTTGAAGCATAGACATTTTGTATTTCAGTACAAACGCATCTGGCAATTTATTAATATCTGACAATGCCAAAATCTTATTCAATGCTTATAAAGGCGGCCGACGTATCCGAATGGCTGGTACGTGACTACCATTCGGAAGTGCATGAAGTTGAATCTCCGCATGAAACACCAAATAGTTTAAAAATATCTTTTCTAAACCGGTCGCCCCTCGGTATAAATGGCAAACTCTCCTCATAAATATCTCCCTAAAAGCTCCTCATAAAAACCACCTGCCGTTCGGAAGCAGCGTAATGGTACGTGTTGGTCTCACTATTTGACCAAAGACTCAGCGAGGTTATAAAAGTCAATTATATATCCTTGTAGGTATATATATTATCATACTCAAAGCTTCTGAGGGCGTTGGAAATGGCAGGTATTAGGAGGGTTGGCTTTAATGGGTTCGAAACTTAGCTTGATGCAAGAAATTTATAATTAAGGCGTAAAAGGGAATAGAAGGAGAAGATTCATCTGTTTTATAAGGCGTTCCACATGACTCAAAACAAGAACTTCTTCTTTACATAATTTATGCAAACAGTATTCCCAAAGCGTATCTAACAACACAGCTGCAAGGATTGCCTTTTATATCTTTGTCTTTCATTTTTGATTTGGTCCGAGGTGCTGTTAACTGTCCGGTGCTTCTTGATAGGATTTTCTTTGATATTCCGGCCGAAGCTCATCGTAGTTTGAGGTTTTTCTGTGTAGGTCTACAAAATCGCTTTATGTTCGAAATGTTCCTATTACTAGAGCCTTAATTGAGTTTAATAAAATCTCTAAATTTGTTGAGTTAAATTTTTCATTTTCAAAAAATCGCCTATTGAAGTTTTTGAATATTTATTAATAATTGGAATCGGGAATGGGAGCAGGGGTTTTCTCTAAATCAGCCAATTTATCTATCTCCTTTAAACTGCCGAATACTGCTAGTGTTTTTCAAGCAGAAGTCTTTGCGATCGTGAAGGAATGCAAAATACTTTGGGAACGAGGAAGCGAGACAGATATTAACATTTTCCCCGATAGTCAAGCCGCGATTAAGGCTCTGGCGGCGCCATGGTGCAGAACGAAACTAGTAAAATCCTGTAAGGACGAGATAAAATATGGTAGGTAGGTAGGTAACACTTCTCTGATCTGGGTTCCAGGACATAGGAACATAGAAGGAAATAAAATTGCTGATGAGCTTGTCAGGGTGGGGATTGAATTGTCCTCAGAGACCTCCTACCCGGTCATCGGCATCCCCCTGACAGTTGTTAAAGTAGAACTGCACAAATTATTTCTCAGGAAAGCGCAGAAAAGATGGAGCTCCATTTCTTCATGTGCTATTTTGAAAACCCTTTTTCCCCAATACAATAAACGGAGGACTCAGAAAGTCCTGGAGACTCCATGCCATTCAATTTGCAAACTCGTAGATGTATTTACCGGTCATTGGACGATCGCCACACATGCGGCAAAGCTAAGTTTACAATTTAACCTCCATTGGAGAAGCTATGGGTATCTTCTAGAGAAGCAGACAGTTTGCCCGAGATTGGCAGCTAGATGATTAAGGTCACAATCTAAATCCCTGCCTGTACATGTCTGCCTGTTGAAGATCTCATAACGGTATCTAAAGGAGCTTTAGTGCTACTTGGGGAGTGCCAGGGTAGTACATCAACCATTTCACCTAGCTAGACGAATTTTCTTCCAAACTACACAGTAGCCAGCCCAATTAAATTTTACTAAAGAGTGCGCGGATAAAGTTCAATATTGGCACTCTCATGCTTGTCCTGTCCTTCTTTTTCCTTTTTTCTTTGAGTAATTTTCAGTAATAAACTCATATCTACATATGTTCGAAGGCAGATGTTATTAATGTTGCTTGACAACAAAAGAATACAGCTTCCGTTAATGCACGCTTTTATGAGTACCTTTACGTGTTTTATTTTTTATTTAGACAAATTCGGAATTTCTTGTGGTTTCAAGGGATATCAATATGCAAGTTATGCTTGAACAAATTTTTCTGACAATAGCATGAATGTACAACAGGTTAGAGAACATTTTCCTCAAGGAATTCGTTAAAAATATTATTCAAGTTTGACCAAGTGTAAATTTAATTTTGCTACCGTTTTAGGTACTAACATCTTTTATATGAATATTCATTGCGAAAGAAGTGCACGTACGAACATATTTGTAGCACTTCACTACTGTGAATAAATTCAAGCAAGGAGTAGAAATCAAGTCTGGCATGCGCGCGCAGAAGTAGAGGCATTAGTATGTATTAGTAGCATTGTAGAGTAAGCGTTTACTCGGGCGATAAAGTTAATTGCTCATTATGGCCAGCATAAATCATTGCGTCCTGCAGTAATAACGCCCCGCCAAACTCCAACGCTGCCATTAGCAAGCAACGCCACCAGCCGCACTAACGAAAAAAAGAGTAATAGCAAAGACCGCCAATAGCAGCAACTGCAACTGCAACTGCACTTCCAAATTAAATTTTATTACTGAGATTGCGGAAATGACAAAACGAATGACTTGATGCATTTTGAATGGAAAAGAAAAATGCATACAACTAAAACGAAAAATAAAAAAATTAAGAAAATAAAAACAGTGCAACTCCAACAACGAGCGCTCGTAAATTATCGCAGGCGGCACATTTGTAGCAGGCAGACCTCTGAGCGGCCTTTAGTTAGATTATTGTTTGTTCTTGTTTGAGCGCTGCGCATCAAAGCACAGCAATCGAAATTTGCTATTAGACAATCGCTTTGTTATGTTCATACCATGAGCCGCTTATATAGTCATGGTGGCAGCCAATCTATCTAAGCGCATTTGTGGTATTTGAGATATTGGAAGAGCGCAAGAAACTTTGCTGCTTCGCCGGTAAACTCAACTAAATTTTTTTTGTTTGAATTTTTTTACTAAATTCAATTCAATGCTGTCTGTGCTGCTACACCGATCCGCCCAACCACCTTGGCCACTTGTATGTGTCATCATTTGCTTGAGCAGCTCGAGCGGTTGGTTGTTGGTGTGCGCAGTGGTGCAGCGTATCATCAGTCATATGTGTCTGCCGTTTGGGCTGCGCTCATCAATTATCACAAAACGCCATGGCCTTGTTGACTTTTCAGTTCCAAATAAGCAATAACCACCGCGTACTCGTACAGCAAAGCGTCTCCGTCAACCCTCTACCACTCCCTAAGCCCCATTTGCATTTTGTGTGTTGCGCGTCAGATTGCGATTTTGACATTTTACAAATGGCGTAACATGACTTCAACATTACTACTACGGACACTACCCATGACCGGGCGCTTACAATGCCTACTAAAGTATGCTCAAAACAAGAAAAAACTACAAAATTCGCTGCCATTGGTAGTTCGCTGCAAAGTTCGGCCTGCCCAAGTGGCGCTTAAATTCGGTATTTCTTTTGCATGCTACAAAATACCTGCTCTGATTCATGTTCCATATGCGTTGTGTTTAAGCAGTAAAGTTATAAATCTCTTTGTCAATTTCTAAGTACTTTGGCATTAAAATAGCAGAACGCGTTTTTTTTGTGTTTGGTTAATTAATTGAAGTCCACATTGCCGTTGGTTGGGAGGCGATATATTTTTTTGTGTTTAGGCGTGATTATTTTGTTGAAAAAATATCAATGAGTGGATAACCAAAGAGATAAAATAAAATAAAATAAAATAAAATATTATAAAATAAAATAAAATAAAATAAAATAAAATAAAATAAAATAAAATAAAATAAAATAAAATAAAATAAAACGAAATAATAAAATAAAATAAAATAAAATAAAAAAAATTAAATAAAATAATGATGAAAAATTTACTCCTCTCACTCTCAGAATGATGCATGAGTTTAACAGCAGGAACACTACAACAAAAATAGACAAAGTTGAACAATGGTCACTATCAATAAAGGAATTTTTGCGGAAACATAAAGTGCTATACATATTTCCTATGCAAGATGGAGTAGTACCCACGCGAAATTATGTAAATTACGTCATCCGAGAGCCCAATGCTCGCAAAGTCATATGTCGTAGATGTGGCAACCACAGCGAAACTCTAAACCATGTTTTAGCTGGGTGTACGCTATTAACAAACTCCTTCGACCTTAAACGGAATAACGATGTTGCTAAATTTTATACACCTACGACTTGCTCAAATGTACGATTTTCACCGTGAGAAGACACCCCATTACATATATGTTTCAGAACCAGTGCATGAAGATAAGGACATGCTTCTCTATTATAGCAGAACAATCCTTACGAATACCACAAGAACTCATAATAGACCTGACATATTTGTGGTAAATAAAAATGATAATACTGCGATTGTCATAGACATTGGCATCCCATTGAACAAAAATATTCATAAAACGTACACAGAGAAAATCAGCAAATACACCGATTTGGGGATTGACATCAAGCGGCAGTGGAAACTCGGAAAGGTCTTTATATTGCTACTGATCATATCGGCCCACGGACTTGTTCCCGTAAACCTGACGGAAAACCTCAAGAAGCTCAAATTGGAGAAGCACCCTATCTATGACCTTCAAAAAGCGGCTCTGATGAATTCTTGCCACATCATAAGATATTTCCTTCAGTAAATGAGTATATATTTATTGTTACACTATTCACACCTGTACCTATTAGTTCTATTGTAATTTAGAGCGCGTTGGTTAACTTATTAAAACAATGTAAACATCTGACTTGCTGCTAAGCTGCCGCCAAGGTGCCTCCCAAAAAATGGGATGTTTGAAAAAATAAAATAAAACAAAATAAAATAAAATAAAATAAAATACAATGAAATATCAAAATTTAGTTATAAAAATCCGAACAAAGAAACAAATCAAGTAAAATTAAATTTAATTAAATATCAAAATTTTAGCTAAAAAATGAGAGCAAAAAAACTCATAAAAAATTAAGTTTAATAAAATACAAAAATTTGATTATAAAAATGCAACTAAAAAACAAATCAAATGAAATTTGATAAAATATCAAAATTTAACTATAAAATTGTAAAAAAAAAAAAAAAATTAAATAAACTAAATTTAATAAAGTACCAAAATTTAGTTATAAAAATTCAAGCGAAAAAATCAGTTGAAATGAGATTCAATTAAAATATCTAAATTTGGTTACAAAAATGTAAAAAAATTAATAAAATGAAATTTAATAAAATATGAAAATTTAGTTATAAAAATGCGAGCAAACAAAAATGTAATAAAATGAGAAATCAAATAAAACCAAGCTTAATTAAATATCAAAATATAGTTTTAAAAATGCAAGCAGAAATCAAAGAAATAAATCAAATTTAATAAAATATCAAGCTTTAATTATAAAAAAATTAATAAAATTCCAAAATTTAAAATTTAAAAAATCAAACAAAATGGAATTTAATGAAGTATCAAAATTTGGTTATGAAAATTCAGGCAAAAACAATCAACTGAAATCAGATTTAATAAAACATCAAATTAAATTATAAAAAAAATTTATCTAATAAAGTTAATTAAATAAAATATCATGCTTTACTTATAAAAACAGAATTTAATAAAATTCCGAAATTGAATTATAAATATGCAACCCAAAACAGAATAAATAAAATGAATTTTAATAAAATAGCAAAATTTAGTTATTATCTAAAAATGGAAGCAGAAAACAAGAAAAAATCTAATTTAATAAAATTATCAAAACTTAATTATAAAAACGCGACCAAAACAATTTAATAAAATATCAAACTTTAATTAAAAAAAATTTAATAAAAATCCAAAATTTAATTATAGAAATGCGACAAAAAAATTAAAAAAATCGAATTTAATAAAATATCACAATTTAATTATAAAAATGCAAGCAGAAAACAAACAATAAAAAATTTAATAAAATTATCAGAATTTAGTTATAAAACTTTAAAGGAATTTAATAAAATGAAATTTAATAAAATATAAAAATTTTGTTATAAAAATCAGAGGAAACAAGAATTAAATAAGATAAGATTTTATAAAATATCAAACTTTAACTACAAATAACCAAAATTACAATAAATTTCATAAAATTTCTAAATTTAATTATAAAAATGCGACTAAACAAAGTTTAATAAAGTGAGATTTATAAAAATATCAAAATTCAGTTAAAAGCATGCGAGCATGCAGTTTTTTGGCTTCATGAGAATGAGTGTTTTTATCCATGCTTTTCTCAAAAACCTAACGTACTTTCCGAGAGACGTCAACTTATACCCACTATTCTTATGTATTTATTCAGTGAGATCCCTAGTTCGTTGCTATTCGTGATTATTTTATCAACTATAAATATATATTACCAGGTAATACTCGTAGGCTTTGAAACTGCCATATGCTATGGTTTACATATGGGGCATGATGGTGACGTCATTGTTTGGTTTGTCGAAAACAGGTGAGCAGAGTTATCTGTTCTATTTGGCGTAGGAAAGTTGTAGTAGCATATGCCTACAAAACCTAGAATACAAAGTGGAGAATACAAAGGTGGCGATTATAAAGGTGACACCTAACTTATGGCTCTCTCCCGCTCTCAGTGCATTTGACAGACTCACTGAATGTGTGACGTCACACTTGTGCAATTTATTCGTGTGTTGTTTGTGAAATTTTTTCTTCTTCTCCTTCTTGCATTCTTGTTCACGCAATTGCGTCAGTATGACGTCACGCCTCTCTGATGGGAGCAATCTTGCACTGTACCATTGTTGGGATGTGTCTGTATATACATATATGAGTATACAAGCATATTTGACTTACACATCTTTTTTTAGTTGTTTGGCAAAGCTTTTTCTCCTATGGAGAGATCTACAATTTTAAGGTACCAAAGGTTTTCTTTGCGGTTGCCTTCATTTATTTAATGATGAAATAATTTTGATTTACTTTACAACTTATAAGATTTTCTACTTACAGGGTGACCCGTATAGTACTTTCTTTTTTTGATCCTATGCTATTTTGACAGAGACAAAATAAATATTAATTTTCCATTGGAAATCTTCACAGAAAGTCAGTTCCATATATCCACGAAACGAAATGCACCGCTTTACGCTTGAGCAACTTTGAGAACTATTGCAAATTCATTTCCAATTTTTATTGATAAGAAGTTTGGGCTGAAATGATGCCATTGGTCTCGCATAGCTTGGCCTTTGCCGCCGTACGGTGGCTGCTGTCGCTGAGCGTGTGAGAGATATCAGTCCGGGAATATCGACTTGACCTCGCTTTCTACAACTGGTAGTCACACACCAACCTACGGCGGCCACATCTGGGGATCGGAAAATTCGCACGTGATGCATCCTGATGCGGATTTTGGAGCGGTGAGATCTACAGAGGCATCATGAATGATTTTTAGTGGATGAATTGATGCATCCTCAGATTTGGATGAATTGAAAAGATGAACTTCATCGACCTTTGGACTTAGCAGGATGGTGCGCTTTCTCACAGAGCCCATACCAGAATCGATCTTTTGCGCTCCTGGTTCGGCAATCGTGTTATAAGACGTCTCGGCGTTGTCAGTTGGCTATCTGGGAGTTACGATTTGACGTTGATAGACCTTTTTGAGAGGTGCCGTGAAAGATCGATGTCATGCGACCAATTTGTTAACTATTGTTAAGGCCCGAGGCAGGTACATACATAAAATCGTGTCCCATAAATAATGAGAGTTTGCTTTCGAATAAATCAATAAAATTCGACAAAAAATATATATATTTATAAAGGGTGATCAATTTAGAGACATTGGATTTCAAATTGAAATTAAATTGAATCGAATATTGTGTAGTGTAGAAACACTCATGCCAAATATTTTTTAAAGATAATCCCTTTCAAATGTTGGCCGAACTGCGTCGTAATTCGGTCATCCGTAAACACCAATTTTGACTGGAGGACTTCGTTCGGTATCTCGTGAATAAATTGAATAATGTGGGCTCCCAATGCCTCAATCGAAGTTGGTTTGTCCATAAAGCATTTATATTTTACATATCCATAGCAATAAAAGTCCAAAGATCACACTTGGAGTCCAATCCATTAGTCCGAGACGAGAGATAAAGTGCTCACCGAAATGACGACGCAGTGAGTCCATTGCTTCACGGGCGGTGTGACAAGTGGTGCCGTCTTGTTGGAACCATTTTCGTTCTCAATTCACTGATACATTGGCGCCAGCCTCAATGATTCCTCCAGCCCAAAGGACACACAAAACGGTTTTTTCAATGGATGTAATGGCCGCTCTTGAATGACTTCCATTTGCTCTTCAGTCGCAATACGGCAATTGTACTTATTGGCGTCATTAAGCCAAAAATGGGCCTTATCGCAGAACACCAGAAGTTCACCTGAGCACGCGATGAACACTTTTCACAAAAAGTCGATTTTCACAATTCACAAAAAAAAACAATTGCACGATTTGTAAACGTTGTTGAGGCGTAAGTTTTTCCATGATGAAATGTCAATGAATACTGACACTATTAGTTTGACAGTAGACACGCGTGATCTATCAAAAAAAACAAAAACTCTATTGGAAAAAGTACCTCCGATCTGTTCACCCTTTATTTGTTCTTTTTTTTAATTTTTACAAAGAAACCACTATATGGACCATCCTGTACTAGCGCATTGTATAGTTTTAGTTTATTTTTAGGCCTCGCTTATTCTATATTTGTTAAAAGGTTACTGTTTCCCTCATTTTCACAGGCAAATATCATTGGGCGCAAATGTACTGCCTACATACATACATAAAAGATATACATACATGTGGATATGCTGCATTTACATGGATTCGCATATATCGAAACGTCTTGTGGAATAGAAAGTCAAAAGCAATGATGACAGCAACAATGCGCTTTAGAAGAACAACACCTAAATACATACACACTTGCGTGTATAAACAAAAAAAATTAAGTACGAGTGAAAACCATCAAACTGAACGCGTCTGCGCAATCCACAGTACTCATCCGCACACTTGCATACGCAGCACACATACACTTACACACACATGTGTAGACTCATCACACCAATGCTTATCGCAGATGCGACGACAACGTTTACCAACAACCAAAGCCGATATCAGCAGCGGTGGCGGCGACGACGACTGTCGAGCGATAAGATAAGGAACTCACACATGCACACCAACTCACCTGGAGTGGTCGCAAATAAATCATAATTCACACATTCATGCACCGCACACACTCACAGTTGTGGCACCCACCCAACCATACATACAGAAGTGTGCGGTTTACCAGAGTAATACGCGGTTTCCCGCTACTCAACCTCACTTCCAGCGCGCCCTGGCAACGTGTCCGGCGGTTCTTGGAGGTAAATATTCAAACAAATACCAAATTGTGGAAGTATGTGTGCATATATATGTATGTATGTATTTGTAAGTCTGTACCATAGAGTAGGTTTAGTAGGTTTGGGTACCGCTCGATGAGTTTAATTGGAACGAAAAGGTGCTAAACGCGCATTGCGTCGGGTTGTCACTAATATAGATGTGTCCGCCCGAGAAAGTGTGTTCCATACTCATAACTCCACGTAACCACAATTAACGGATAGAACGTGTGGGTCTCTCGTGTCGTATTTATCAATAAAAAATTAGAAATAAACGGATGACAAAATCGAAAACGATAGCAAAAAGTGACAGTAAAAATTCAGTTAAGTCCAAAACGCCCAAAAATTAAAAAAAAAAACGATCTGTTAAATTGCGGTGAACACAAATTTTTTGAATAGTTTTATCACAACCAGCTGAAAATTAATGGAAAAAGGTGCACTTCGAACTTTGGTTTTAGTGTAAATATTTTATAAACTTAGTGTTTTGGAAAAAAACCAAGTTAAAACCCAAACGCGCGAAATGCAACTCAAGGTATGTACGAACATAAACTCGCTCATATCAGTTCAGAAAGTTTTGCACCGTCACTATCTTGGTGGTACTGTTATTCTTTTATCAGACCAAAATGTGAATTAGGCGGGAAAATTATCTAAGTGTGGACCTGATAGCAGTGACTGAACACCCAATGAAACGAGTTCTCAAACAAAACACTGTTTTTGTTTACAAATTGTGGTGGAATCAACAAGAATTTGGACCGCTGGCTTTTTGGCTATTTAAAGTCATAGTAAATTAGCACAAACTTACAACTTACGCCTTATACATAAAACTGAAAAGTAGATTAAATATTTCATAATTCCTTCACTATACAAAAGTTGTATGTCTATTGCGATTGTGGAGTCCCCGTAGACAACTGCGTATCGACTGCGGCTTGCATTGAGGACATAATACTTGTCCCTAACCGGCGGCCGCCGTAGCCAAATGGGTTGGTGCGTTACTCCTATTCGGTATGTACGTGGGACAAATCTCCGTGAATGAAACACAGAAGTGAAGAAACAGTTTTTTTCTAACAGCGGTCGCCCCTCGGCGGGCAAGGACAAACCTTCGCATGTATTTCTGCCTTGAAAAAGCTCCTCATAAAAAATATCTGCCATTCGAAGTTGGCTTAAAATTTTAGGTCCCTCCATTTGAGGAACAACATCTAGACGCACGCCAGAAATAGGAGGAGGGTTCGGCGAAACACCTAAAAGAAGTGTACGCGCCAATTATTTATTTATTTAACCACTATTAATTCGTACTCCTACGATTTCTTCTCAGATCCAACTCCATGCAAAATTATCAAAAAAACCATTATTTTTGTTATAAAAATGTACATATTATAATAAAAATCATATAACGCAAGGTTGAAACTTTATACAAAATAAAATTTTTTTTTATTACATTTTTTTTTGGAATTTATAATTTTTTTTTCAATTTTTTTTTGCAATATTTCAAAACTTTATAGCCCATTGGATTTTAGTATAAGAAAATGTAATCCCCTAGAGTCTACAAAATACCTTTGATTTTTGGCAATTTTTGTCGCTAAGTTGTTTCGCCTCGTCAATCAACAAAAAAAAAAAAAAATTAAAAATATCAACAGTATTTTGTAGTCACTTGAAACTTGCATTTTATTATATTAGAATTAAATAGGTTATAAAACTGCATATGCCGAAAAATTCCAAAAATTCTAGTTAAAACGTTGAAAGTGAAATTTTGAAAAATTGTGCTCAAAGTATTATAATTTTTGCTTGCGTTTTATAGGTTTTGCTGTTGTACTTTGAATTATATTCGTATAAAAAAAAGTTGTGCTGTGCTTATAATTTTGCATCAGAGTGTGTATATGAGAAGAAATTGTAATGGTACGAAATTACTACTGGTTAGGGCAAGTACAAAAGTATCAACAGGTTTTCTCCTGACAGCAGTTGACGCTCGGCAGGCTATGGCTAAATCCCAATTGCACTTCCGTTAAGAAAAATCTTCTCATGAAATCCATTCCTTATGCAGAGATGGCATAAAAGTGTAAGGTCTGCCATTTGCTTCAACAAATCCTAGCTGAACAAGGCCTTAACACCTTTCAGGCCTACAAAATAGTGGAAGTGAATTTAGGCATAGCAACATTGATTACAGCTATCAGCAACGTGAAACAGCTGTGGTGTGTTATTTATGTATTTCCAAGTTTACTGTCTCTATCAATTATTCGAGTGACGTTTATTAATAAATAGTGAAAAATCTATTTTATTGTTTATGCCTAGTTTTTTTTTTGCAAATTTGCGTCTATCGCGTGATGCAGCTAGTCGACCTTTCACGACCTAGTAGCGCTTGTGAAAGCTGTGAAGTTTTTTTTGGATTTTGCGCGTTTCTCACGACCGTGCACTGCTTATTTTGCGATCTTTCGCGGAGCCACCCTAACACTTCCACTCGGTAAGATTTATAAAACACTCGAGAAGAATTCAACGATTTGTTTTTCAAACTAGCTTTGGAATACTCTCAATATTCTGTTTTTAGATGTTTTAAAGCTCTCAAGACTATAAAAAAGTTAGCTTATTCCTCTCGGTGTCTTTGAAGAAATTCCAGAAATTTTATAACCTTCAACATATCCCATAATTTGCGTTCTACATCGCGAGTAGATGTAGTTAGGTTCCTGTTTGTGCTGAAACCGAGGCAGGTACTCCCAGGTGCATACTTTTAAATTGTAGCCTTTTAAACATTTATAAACTTCATCATCAAGTAAAAGAGTTCTTACTCGAAGAGGCTTCACAATTTCAATTGCTTTTTCGTTGCTAATTTCAATACCACCGCACAAAATACTTATAGATCTTGCTTAGCTTAAAGTATCCGTCGCTGGCGCTGCATTTATTTTAGTTTATTTAACAATTTTATTGTTATTTATTTATAAATAAAATTGCAAAATAAAAAATTTTTCAATAAAAATAAAAAATCATTACAATTGCATTGTCTGGTAATGGGCGAAGTTGTAGTTGTTGTAATATCATAAAATATTTCTCGCAGTAATTGAAGAATTCTACTGTCAATGTCAGTCCTTGCGCGGATACAAATCCGAGTTGCTCCGATGACGTAGATTGTGGTCGCCCAGTGTACTTTTTTGCTGCTTTTATTTCGTTTTTTTTTTTAATTTGTTTATAAGCAGGTCCATCTGGTGGATGAGTTCCAGGGTATCTTTTAAAATTTTTTAAATTTCGTTTGATGTATTTTTTACTTGACGAACTTCTTGGGTTACTTCTTATGGAAAATAAAACATATAAAAGTATTTCGTGAAATTACGGTTCATTTAACTAACAAGTCTGCAATAAATATTTAAACTTGCTTCACAAACTTTTATTTGCCTGCCCTTTTCAATATCTGAACTAATAAGAGCATGTAAGGAAAGGGAAGTTGTATTGAAACTAAAATCGAAGACCATGGTTTTAATCCTTATTTAAGGCGGTGCAAAATTAATCACCCTATCGAAAGATTTATAAGTTTTGTAAGTGGCGTCGTACGTCAATCATATTTAGACACTTGTGGACTCAACAGCTGAAGCATACAAATAGACAAGCAATGGAGGTCAAAATAAAGATTTCCATCACTCAAAAGCATTTATTTTTTATTTAGTAAAAAAGCTATTCAAAAACAGAATTAGATGCACGGACGTGAAGGCGAATGCACAAACGAAGTTCAGTAGTCCAATTTTTACTGCTTACGCGCATTAAAACATCTCTTTACGCCTCATCGTTCGTTTCAAGAACAGGAAAAAACGACGTAACTACTTTTACGCTTAGCGCCACACTTATCATTTGGCTAAGTAATTAAATGTAATTTTATTAATGAAAATTCTCATGTTATAAGGCTATAAATTTTCAATAAAATAGCAGCTAACAAAGTGTTGTAAATAAATAAACGTGTCCCTACTTACTTACATACACATATGCCCATATGTGCGTATGTAGTGGCACAAACTGCAAACTTACGGCAGTCCAAGTAATTGAATGTAATTTTTATGACCTCAAATAGCATTAAGGCTAGAATAATGCTTTCAGATTATAAAGAAAATATATGCCTGCACCCTGTATAATGCAACTTACTGCTTGCATACAGCATGACAGCCAAACTAATGTCGTGCGCGCCACTTTCCATTGGCTTATCAAAATTATATCCTTAATAACTTCAATGCAGACGCGCGTGCACAAAAAAAGCAGCTACCCAGACTCGCAGATCCTTTTCGATTACTGCGTATCCATTCGCTGTCAGTTGCCTAATGGCTGTTTGCGCGCGTGTCTAATGCGCTCTTATGTTATACATATCTACGTAAATATCAACTGATGAGCATTAAAGCCGTGGCCAACTGTTAAATCGCTCGAATTCGATTGGCCAAGTGCACGGCTGAGGCACTTCCTACCTATAAATGACGCACACGATACAAGCCGAAACTTTTCATTCATGCACTAACTAATTCATGCTTTCGTTCATAAGTGAATGTATCTTTATCTCAACACTAATGCGCCCATCTCATCGGCATCTATGAGTGTTAGTTTGTCCTATTATCCTGTGATGCGATCGCTTATTGTCCTTTTCCACTTTTCACCGCTTCAAGGTGATAACGTTGACATAATATTCCCATTCCACTGGATGTTTCCGAAATGCGTGGCGTGTGTGTCCTCTTCAATTGTGTGGCGTCAGTCGTTTTATGAATGAATTGCGTCGGCGCTCAATGAAACTAAATATTTACCTGAAATTAAGAGGTAAAATAATGAAATAAAATTTGTTAGGCAATGCTGTGTTGTTTTTATTCGAAATTTTAATTGTGTCTGTTTTTTGTTCACCTTTTGACCATTCGTTGGCCTTTTTTTTCAAATTACATCTTCGTTGTTTTTTGCCTCATTTCTGGATCTCCTGAGGGAAGGAATTTTGACGCCAGCGGCACAATTTAATTGCTCATAAAGATAATGGATCTTTCCAGTTTTTAAATGGGTTGCGGCATAACGCTGTGAAACGGAAGAACCAAAGGGAGAAGTGTCGCATAGAGTTGACATTTTTTTAATTTTTTTTATACAGTTTATTTATTAGACTGCTTGAATGAGTTTCATTGTAAATGACTGGCGCCTGGCCACTGATGACTAATGCGAGGCGGAACATTATAGGAAATGTAAATATTCGTTTGTAAGGTACAGTTAATTCAATATATTGTGCAATGTAAATATAAATATATATATATATATATATATAAATATAGTATATACATACATATGCATCCATTTTTGTACTTGAATAACTTCTCGACGAAATAATAAAAGAAATTATTCTGATGGAAATGATTTATACTGCAGCTGCCTAGTTCACAAGTGACAAATACGATTGACATATGAAGCCATTTGCAAAAATTAAAAATTTTTCGAAAGAGTGATTCATTTTTTTCGCCACCTTTCTAATAAATATGTATATGTATGTATAAATTATTTGAAGTCGAGTATAATATAAAACTAAACTACAGGGTTTGATTGAAAAGTAATGAGCCTTATTTTTTTAAGCAGTTTTATTAAACCTTTTGGCTTATACAACTAATATTCTTCAAAATAGGACCCTTGAGCGTCAATACACCGCTGGTAGCGGTCCTTCCACTGCAGGAAACATTTTTTAAACTCATCCGCCGAAATGGCGTTCAACTCGGCTGTCTCAGTTTTTTGGATCGCCTCGATGGAGTCGAAACGCCTCCCCTTCAGCTTTCTTTTCAGGCGCGGGAACAAGAAGAAGTCCGGAGGGGACAGGTCTGGGCTGTAGGGAGGGTGGGGAGGCACCGGAACCCCCATCTTGGCCAATGCAGAGGTGCAGAGGAAGGCGGGGTGCGCCTGCGCATTGTCGTGATGAAGGGTCCAATTGTTGACGAGGTCGGGCCGAGCCCGGGCGACGCAGTTTTTCAGCCGAAGGAGCACTTCTTTGTAAAATACCGCATTTATAGTGCTTCCTGGAGGTACAAACTCCTTGTGGACGATGCCTCGAGAGTCCAGAGCTTCCAGAGCGCTGTTCGTCTTCGACGTCCTCCCGGCCTTCCTTGAACGACTTGTGCCACCGTTTTACCTGGGCCTTGGACAGAGATTGGTCACCGTAAGCCTCCTTGAGTAGCTCAATGGTTTCGGTACTCGTTTTGTTTAGCTTTACGCAAAATTTGATCGAGTAATGTTGCTCCAACGATCGCTGCATTTTCGCCACTGCAAAAGCCTAACACAGCCGATTCGGTTGATCGCTTGGAAGACGCTCCGCGCGGGAAGGCGCATTATTTTTAAATCAAACCCTGTATATTATAATATTTATAATAAATTAATACAAGGTGGCGCAAAGTTATCTTCCTATCTATAGGAAGATTTATAATTTTTCTAAATGGCGTGAGGATTGGTTTTATCTCTGGGCTCTCGAAAATTGTTTATACAAATTGAGAACACTAAATTCTACACTTTTGTAGCCCCTTCGGGTGTCCCACAGCGGAGTATTCTTAGCCGTCTATTTTATTTTCCTTTTTCATTAATGACATTGGGGTCAGTTTTAACCCCTGTAAGTTTTTACTCTATGCTGATAATCTAAAACTGTTTAGTAAAGTAACTTGCCAATGTGATGTGACTTTAAGTACAGCAAGATTTCAACAGTGTTGTCGTTTGGATTGTCTTAAATAACTTTTCACTTTATATAATATAAAGAAATGTTTCCATGTCACCTTTTAAAATTGAATTCTAACTAAAGTTAAAAAATTTTCTGATCTAGGCGTGACATTAGACTCTGGTGTTACATTCGTAATCATATCATTCAGATATTGCCGAAGGCTTATGCCAATTTAACATTTCTGAGGCGCTATGCGAGGGATTTAAAGAATCTTATACCAGAAAAGAGGGATTTAAAGACGCCTATATCGTTCCAAGCTCGAAGATATATATTTAGTTTGGGAACTATTCAATGCTTCTCATTCAAATAAAATTGAGAGTGTAAACCGAAATTTTATTCGTTTAGCTCTGCAACCTCTTCATTTCGCTGATTCACGACCACCGCACAGTGCTTGGTGCATGCTAATAAATCTTGGGTTTCTTGCCAATAGACGTACCCTTCAGTCTTTGATGTTTGTTTTTGATGTTATTTGTGGTTCTGTTGATTTTCGCGAAGTTTTTGAACAGATTGCCTTAAATATTCTTCGCAAAACTTTAGG
Organism: Anastrepha fraterculus; assembly: GCA_037575425.1. Taxonomy (NCBI): domain Eukaryota; kingdom Metazoa; phylum Arthropoda; class Insecta; order Diptera; family Tephritidae; genus Anastrepha; species Anastrepha fraterculus. The sequence continues at coordinate 205,730 of JAYXIM010017186.1, forward strand.
ATTTTTCCATTCCGTTAGCGTCAAAACAGTCAAATTAAACTACCGCAACCTATAATTAGGTTGGTAGGTGCCGCAACCCTATAAGGAGAGCTCTTACTGAATTAAATAGTATCTACAGACTACTCTACCTAGATGTTGGTATACCAAGATTTCTTTTCCATTCGAGGATTGGGTCGCACTATTCATAATACCTCTATTTTTTTCTAGCATGCATCCAGTCTATAAAGTTCTTAAATAAAATGAAAAGTAAATTAAATGCAATAAGATGCTATTTGAGCAGTATCCACTGTTTTTGGCACCTAAAGACGACCTGATACCCACAGGAAATTTGATGTCAGATTTCCACTGCGTGAGCAAATGAGCAATCCAGAATGCATGCAGGGAGGTTTGACGGATATTTTCTTTACCAATGGGTCCAAGAATGAAATAGGGTTTGGAGCCGGATGGTACTTAAACGATAGTAATAAGTATCACTATGCTATGGGGGAAATGGCAACTGTTTTCCAAACGGAAGTTTTTGCCACCCTGTAAGTAGCCGAATGGATAATCGAGAGGATATGGAGTGGGAAACAGATTGGAGTTTTCAGTAACAGTCAGGCTGCACTGAAGGCCCTGGAGCACGCGAAGCAAACCTCAAAGATTGTTCAAGAATTTAAGAAGAAGCCTAATTCTGTCGCAAGACAAAACAGGCATGTACGGGACACTCCGGTGTTCAAGGAAACGAAATCGCCGATGAATTGGCCAACCGTGGATCAGTGGTTCCACCACAAGGGCCAGAGCCAATAATCAGAATCAGTTCCACAGGAATCATGAATTGGATCAGCGATTATGTAGGCAACCTACATAAAGAGCGATTGTTCGGTCTAGAACGCTGCAGAACTGCAAAGTGTTTTGTGACAAGTCCGAACAGAAAACTGTTAAACTTTCTACTAAAACTTAGAAGGAAAGACGTTCGGTTGATAATCGGTATCATTACAGGACACAACCCATTAGGTCAGCATATGACCACCATTGGAATCATTGAGGAGCCAATGTGCCTGTCGTGCTTGAAGGAGGCGGATAGAACTGAGCACTTCCTCTGAGAGTGTCCTGTCTTTGCTAGAGCACGGCTACGAGTTTTGGGTTCCGATGTCATGAGAATGAGTAATATTCGTTTCCTAAAACTAGAGGATATTTACAGATTTACCAAAGAATCTGGAAAATTCTCACCGGACTAACTATCTCTATCTCTGTCTCTATTATTTCCTATCTCTTTCTCTGATACTTTTCTTCGTCACTCCTTGAGTATCTATCCCCTTTCCAGAGGTTTAAGTACAATGGGCTTTTTAGCCTGAGTTTTTTAGTAGCCACTAAATCTCCTGGTGCTCCTTCGCTCGACCTTTTCAAAATTAAATTTCAATTAAATGCACTAGCAAGCTGTACTATACAAACAAACAAACAATGAATTTGTAAAGGTCAAAATAAAGATTTCAATTTCCATGAAGAGAAGAAAATACTTGTGTTATAAGCAGGCTAATTTGGCCGCAAGTAGATGAGAAAAGATCATTAGAGTTGCTCAACCTCTCAAGAGAGAACATCTCAAAGATCGTGACTTGTGTCACAGATCAGTCATTGGTTGTTAGGTAGGCATTCTTTTAGGCTAGGAGTATTTAAGCATGAATGCTGTAGAAGTTGTAGAGACGAGGAAGGGACCTCTGTAATTGTAAATAAAAGTAAAAAAGTAAACAATTAAACTTTCTCGAAAATATTAATTTTTAATAATTCACTGTCCTTGGCAATGGTTGAATGCACCTTGATATGTAAAGCCAAGAGGTTGGCGAAATTTTGAAAATTGAAAACCTGACTATTTTAGTATTTGTGTGACGCAAGGCACCTTTACAAGATTTCCACGTTTTGTTTATGTGAATTAGTTTGTAATTATGCAGCTTCGAAAATACATAATTATTAAAATATGATTTTTATATTTAATTTATTTGTGAGTTGAATTATGACGTCTTATATGAAACAACAAATATCGCAAATTTCCATCTTACGGGACTTCCCATCTATTATATGGATGTACGTATGTACTTGAGATAAGCGATAATGACTCATATAAACTGTTTTTATATGAAGCTTTTTTGTGGTAGAAATGCACTCGAAAGTTTTATTATTGGCGGACTATAACTTTGAATTAAAAATCGATTTCCCACGCTGGTATATAATTAATTAGTCCATTTTTATTAAATAAAAAAATTATTATGGGTAATGGAAAACATTACTTTGACTCTTACGCGCTCCATTGTTACTATTTTTATAGTGCAGCTGTTCAGTTCACATGTGTCAAATATGATTGACATACGACGTCATTTGCAAAATTTATAAATCTTCCGATAGAGGGATTAATTTTATGCCACTTTCGTATGGATTCAAAATTAAAAAAAAAATATTAAAAAATAAGTAAATATTATTTTATTTAATTTTACGTAGTTGCCCGAATAAAGAATGGACACCAAAAAAACTAGTCCATTGTGTTTACTCATCACTTGCGTAAAATTAACTGTAATTAAAAAATAGTATAATATTCCTAGTGTCTGTTGCCATTATTCACTTCTTATAACCACTACGCAGTCTTCAAAATGTGTTCGGTTAAGTGTGAGCTTGTGGAGAAAATTGTCAAAGCAAAAAACTTTGAATTGACCGAAAAGCGCGGTAACTTAGGTGTTAAAAAAGTTCAATAATACCTTATCGGAGGCCTCAAAGGGGACGGAAAAAAGGATTTATGTCCCAGCCAAAAGCCAAAAAAGTGGTGTCAGTATTTCGTAAAATCTTCGTAAAACCTTAGCCAAAAATATTGCAGTGCCCCATTGAAATGATAAATAAAGTAAGAGTGCTTAAACACGTGCGCGAAAATTATACAGTCAAAACATCCATAAATATGACTGTGTGATCATGGAAGACGAAATATACGTCAAAGTAGACTTTAAGCAGATTCAGGGCGCCAAGTCTTATACTGCAACAAAGAGAGGAGGAGTCCCAGGTGCCTTTAAGCTAAAAATGTTGCACTAATTCCTAAAAAAATATTAGGTTTGGTCAGCCATCTGCCAGTGTAGTATGAAAAGTCAAGAATTTTATTTGAAGCAGTGTTTGCAAAAACGCTTCCTGGCATTCATAAAACAACAAACAGTCTCGGCTCTGTTCTGGCTCGAGTTAGCATCGTGTAATTATAGCCGCTTTGCTATGAACTGATATGAAAACCAGATGGCCAATATTGTTCAAAGCGACCACAACCCACCAACTGTCCACAATTGCGACCCATTGAAAAATTTTGGGAAATTCTTAAAAAAATTGGTAAAGTTGGAATAAAAAAAAATTAAACTGAGTAGCAGTTTAAAATGAACTGCCAGAGAGCAGTAGATACCGTACCAGAAACAGATGTTCATCGCCTAATGAGAGGAGTCTAATCTAAATTGCGCCATTTTGATTACAACAAAGCGATTTGATATGAGTTTGTTGTTTAACATGGGACGCTTAATAAAGAACAAAATAATATAAAAGTTGTTTTCATAGCATAAATAAATTTTATAATGTAACGATTTTCGGCCGACCTACATTTTTAGAGTCCATTCTTTAGATTTTTTTTATAACAATTACGACGCTACATACATACATACATTTGTAAGTAAATATGAAAAAATAATGTCATAAAAGTTGAGTAAAGAAAATACATTAATATTCTCTTCTTTATTAAATTCTAAAATTATGATAGAAAATAAATAATAATTCACTGATACTTTTAATGAACTGATTAACTGAAACTTCGCTCGAAATACGTATAATTAGAACATTATTTAAATAAGATTTCACTTATTTCATAGTAGTTTGGAGAAAAAGAAGTCTAACTCTAAATTTTCTCGGTAATTGACTGTAGTGATCGATATCTCGTAAAGTATCGATCAGTTTAAAGTATCATCAATTTAAAGTTTATGCTGGTTGTCAAGGTGGCATTACATACTAAAAATCTTTTTTTGCTGTTTTTTGTTTGTTCCATTCGGTTGTGAGTTACAGGGTGCTAACAATAGAAGTCAGCAAAGAGAAAGTTCGGTAAATTTTACAGTTTTTTTTACATAATGGAGAAAATGTAAGCCAGGTCGCTGAAATTGTGAATGGTGTTTATGGCGCCAATGCTGTAACGATCAATTTTGGTTTCGTCGATTCGGTTCAGGCATTTTTGATGCTAAAGAAAATATCGAAAATGTCGATAAAATCACAAAAATAATCGAAATTGACAGACAAACTTCTCGCGTCTTTCTATTGGAATAAATATCAAAGGTCATCGAAACTTTTTAACTTTGTTCAATATTTTTATTTTTACATCGTTCCATAAATTTCCTTTTGGATTAAGTTCAGTAGACTCTGAACTTTTTCTATTGTTTTCTTACACTCTATTGAGAATAACTTCTCAATTTTCTAGCGGAATCACATTGTATTACAGTTTTGTTGATATAAATATATTTGGCTATGAAAAAACTTTGTATAAGTACTGCTCTCAAGCAACTTTGTGCATTAGCGGGTTAATAACAATTAAAACTTGTTAAAACTGAATCCTCAATCTATTAAAAAAAAAAAAAATACAAATGTTCTTAAATTAACAAATCTTACCTAAACTTGGTTATGAAATAATCATTACGAGAAGTGGCTGTCTTCAAAATACGCGATTTGCTACATTGTTATTTGTACAAATTTAGGTTAAAGCATACACGCTTTTACGACTAAACACTTTGAGCAATTTTTATGAAGTCATATATCATTCGTATAATTTTATTATACTGGCTAAATAAACGAATAAATGTGTGCGTATAAGCACATTGTATATAAAATTTAAAGTTTTCTTCACACATCCAAATGCCGCACCACCACTATCAATGCCAATCGAAAATGTTAACAGAAATTGTTGATGTTAGTACTCGTACACTCGTACACTCACTCGTATTATGCAGATATGTTAGCGGTCGCGGCACTTGGTTGTGCAGCAATCGGTAAGTCAGGTTGTTGTTGATGATAGGTGATGATTATGCAGGTGGTGTTTGTTGGAGTGATGGAACACGATGGCATTACTGATGTTGACGATGATGATGATTACACTGATGTGCGAGTAGTAAAGTGTGGTCTTTTGACTGAGAGCGATAATAACCTCTCGATTAACTTGCGTTCTCATATGGAACTGTGCACACACATCTGTGTATGTGCACTTGTGTAATAGAGTAATGTATGTCTCGCGAGTATTTGATTGGAGCACAGGTAAAAAGTAAACTTGTATGCAAGTGCTGTAGTAGTGCTTCTAGCACTTTTTGATAACCCATAGGACAGCTGGTTCATAAGTGATTTGTATCTTATCAGTATTTAAATATTGAAATCGATTTGTGCCGTGCTACTAAATCAACTCAAGCCGTTCATGTTTATTTCCACACTTATGTATGTATGTATGTATATATATCATATCTTCATATACATATATGTATTCACATAAATGTGTGTATGTATAGCTGTACATATTTAATTAACTGTTTTCTAGCAACAGGTGCAAAAGATATTTTAGCACGCGACTAGGACTTGCAGAGTGCTAAAGTACAAAAATGCAAAGCAAAGAAAGGAAAATACAAAAAATCAATCAGCAACGTCAACGTGTTTGCTCTTCTTTGAGCCAATAACCTTTGCAACAGAAATTTTGTAAATCTTTCTTTACTCTTTTCATGAGTAAACGTTTTAAAAATCCACGCACGTAACAATACAAATACAAATATTTCTATGCGAAACTGCAGATGTATGTATGTATGTGCGTGCAATGTACCTACAAAGCTATTATGCCGTCGTCACAGCAATATCTCATTTTGCCACCGTATTGTCTTGCGTAGATAAAGAGCAGATATGTATTATGGAAAAAAGTAAAACGATCTCTTGTCTACAAATATTGAAAATATCAGCAGCATATCAACTATTCCAGTCAGTTGGTGATAGCAGACACCTCGGCTAGGTGTTGAGATAAAGTCAAAGTGGAGTTGGTGATAAGCTTTTGGGGAAGGTCAAAAATATGTATGCATCCATATATTCTTCCTGCTGCTTAAATTTGCTTTAGTTGTCTTAAGAGAAAAGATTACAATTGATGAAATGGCGAGACCGAACTTTATTTAAAAGAGTCATTTTTTTATGAAAGTGTCATGGACATAGAGATCATATGCATGGACATTGCTTAAAAATCAGTTGATATTTTTTTATTTTTGCTATATTGGCGGTATTCGGACTGCCAATATTAACCCACCAAACAACGTCCCTTTGTAAATTTTTTTAAAAATCGTATTACTTTCTTTTATATCATCCCTTATTCCCAACTTGACCAATTTTTAATTAAATTTGTTGGAGTATATCGACACTGTACATTTCCGCACCAAATAAATGATAAACCGGCTTGAGCTTAGATAATTATTCTTCTTCTCCTTTAGTTTTTTTGTACGACTAGGTCCTGTTGTTTCTACGAAAAATAATACAATATGTCTTAAAACAAAAAAAATAAAATTATTGCATTATTCGGATCAGGATCCAGGCGTCCAACACTCGGGCCAACGCGTTGGTGGTCTTCCTGAAGGTAGTTATGTTTTAAGTAGACCTTTTATCACAACCTTTGCTAACCTATCGCCTTCCATTCTCTTTACATGTTGATTCCATTATTTTCTTCTCTTGCGGCTCCGTTTTACTCCGTTAGTGATTTCGCACATCTCACGTATCTCCTCCTTATTAGTCGGTAGAGCACGGGCTCGAAACCCAGTGTGGGCATGAAACAACAAACGATAGAAAAGGAGTTTTCTTTTAGTGGTCGGCCCGCATCAGGCAGTGGTAAATCTCCGAGTATATTTCTGCCATCAAGAATCTCTTTATAAAAAAACATCTGCCGTTTGGAGGTGGCATAAAGCTGTAGGTCCCTTCATTTGTGGAAGAACATCAAGGCGTATACCACAAATTGAAAGAGAAGCTCAACCAAACACCTAACAGAGGTCTAAGCTCCAATTATTGGACTATGAGGCAATTTATTCCGACATTTAAGGGGCAATCAGATTCCTAGGCTCGCTGATTGTCCGCTCGGAAGTAATTGGGAAGTGATTGACCTTTCGATTGCATCTGAATACTTTGTTATCAAGCTCATATGAGCACCTAGTCAGAGGGTTTTTCCAGAAGTGAGGTGATTTACCCGCGCAAGTAGTGAAATTGGGATCCCTTGACTATCTGTAGTCAGCTCTTAAAATAGGAGTACACCAACTTATAAAGTCGCGAGACGTGGGTGTCCTCTCGGGTCACCGTCCATGAGGTATGCATGTAGGGAGAATTAGCATTACTTCGAGTCCTTTTAGCGTCAGCTGTATGGAGGATGAGGTGGAATCCTCTCACTTCCTTCTTCTTAGCTGCCCCGTTCTCGCGGGACTAAGATTTAAGCATCTTGGTTCTCATTTCTTACCTATGCCTACTGATATAGCACGGCTTGATATTAAAAATGCACTTCTTCAGCGGCATAAAGCGGGTAACACAATCGCAAATCAGTCACCGTTCCACAACAACTCAACCCCTCCTCCTTCTCCCCATCCTCTTCTCTCCCTCCTTTCCGTTTATCGGTTGCCTTCTCCTCTTTCCCTTTGCAATGGTATCACAAAGTATGAATTTGATTTCTTCGTCCAAGTGGACCCACTTCCTTGATCAACCATTATATCCTAACCTAAGATGAACTCAGGTCGCGAGATCCTTCAACTGATACGTGAATCGGAGGCAAACGGGAATAAACTCACGTTGGTGGTGGATCCATGCAGTAAAACTTGGCATTACAGCAGGCTCAGGTTTAACTATCTCGGCACTTACTACTCCACTGCAGTGCTTTCGCGGGTCTTAGATTGTGTATTCTTGGCTCTCACAGTTTTGGTACGCCTGCGGAAATACCAGGTTTGTATTTAAACGTCCTTGCATATTTCATGCACAGCACGCTGCGGTCAATACAACAGTAACAGTAACTGTTCGTACCCACCACAATCACCGCTTAAACCAATACAACCACTATGGACGAATTGATCCCTCTTATCCTTGGCGGTACCATTTAAAAGTGCACATATTCGAATATCCGTGCATGAAACATCAGATTGAAGAAAAGGTTGTTTCTAATAGCGGTTGCAGCGGCAGGCGATGACAAACATCCGAGTGTTTTTTTGCCATGAAAAAAGCTCTTCCTAAAAACCATTTGCCGTTCGACATAAAACTGTAGGCTCCTCCAATTGTGGAACAATATCAAGACGCCCACCACAAACCGTAGAAGCAGCTCGGCCAAACTCCTAACAGAAATTTATGCGCCAATTATTTATTTCATTATCCTTGACGGCAGTTAGCCTAACCTAAGAGGTAAGATGAGCAAGTGACTTGGATAACAACAAATTGACTACAATATTTTTTCTTTAACGAAAACTCAATTACTTTCTAAACAGCAGAAGAATATATAGCATATTTTCAAATAAAAGTATTACGTTGATAATTACTGCACATGACATGGCTATATTTTCGATATATTTGAAATAGTAATGCCATCGCCCTGGCCTCCAAAACAACTGATTAGTGCAATGCACAATTAAGTGCGAATGACCTCGCACTGTATTAAAAACCCCGCATTTGTAACTTTACACATTTTTCGTGAAAAATCAATAACTACCTCAGGGTATTAAAAAATAATATTCTTACCCTTGCAGGGTAATTTCATAACTCGCATATAATCAAAATACGTTGCCCTTTTTCGGTAAACCTTTTTGTGTAATTTTCATATGTTTGTTTGTCATGACAAATTAAGGTGTTGTCTTTTGGTTGGTAAATACTTTCAATCATTTTTGAAGTTCAAATTTTTTTTCTTTTTTTCCTGCAACAATTTTATGTGCAAACTAATACATAAGTAGCAGGTGCTGTGCTTGAATAAAATACAAACCAACATACACATTTAACGGTGCGATTACTAGGCACATAAATATTTATTTAATAAAAATATTCAATGACGTACGGGTACATATTTTGTATGATCTATTGGGGGAATTTTAAGGTTTCGAAATGCAAGTGCGATGTGATTCATTTTCATTGCTAAAATTAACGCATTCACTCATCGTTTAACACATTTAACAGACGATTTTTAGGCACTACGCAAAAGCCTTTTTGAAAGGCTTTTCTTCGAAGTCATTTTAGCTAAAACCAGCGCAGCAATCACTTTTTTTATCATTTAGGCGAATTTATACTTTTTTGCAGTTTCTTAGCTCTTTCGCATAATTTTCCTAATGACGAGGATCGACTCTTTGTTCTGCTACTGTCAAAGAATTGGAAGGCATATCTGAAGTCGCTGGATTGTAATTTACTGAGCGGTCGACTGGGTTGGTGGGTGATTACCATTCGTTAGTGCTTAGGTCGCGGTTGCTCCTCGGTAAGCAACGGAAACCCTCCGAGCGTATTTCTGCTATGAAAAAGCTCCTTCTAAAAAAACCAACTGCCGGTATAAAACTGTAGGTCCCTTTGTAGAAAAAAATAACAAGTCAAACACCCAACAAAAGATGTGAGTGACATGTTCATTCATTATTGGCAGAGAATAATCGTTGAGCATGCACCGAGAAAAGACATCGTCCACAGAAATTGAGTACCCTGAGCGATTTTGAAAATTATCCAATTATTCCACCGCTTGACAATGTACACCAAACCGTCACAGGACTGCCATCTGGCTGTTGATGATTTATAGATATATTATAGATAAATAAAAATAAATCCTTTAGGTGACTTCCATTTAAATGAAAATGGAACAATGAGCTATATGAGCTTTACGACGACATAGAGTTAGCGCTGCGAATTAAGATCCAGCGGCTTCGTTGACTGGGTTATGTAGTCCGGATGGATACAAACGCTACGGCTCTGAGAGTATTCGATGTGGTACCAGCTGTTAGTAGCAGAGAAAGAGAAAGGCCTCCTCTACGTTGGAAAGATCAGGTGGAGAAGGACTTGGCTTCACTTGGTGTTTCCTACTGACATCGGATATCAGGAGAAAAAATGACTGGCCTACTTTGGTAAACTTAGTTAAAATCGAGTAAGTGGTTAGCACGCCAATCGAGAAGAAGAGTTGAAGTCTAAGATCCTTCCTCACTATTTCATGCACAATAATTCTCGAAGGTACCAGAGTACCCGCTCTCTTGTGCATGAATTGACGCGGTTTATCTAGCGTGCAAACTTGCAGCGACATGTTGAATATTTTCATTTGTTCTCGATGTCTGGCTGTGCCCCGGTCGTGGGCTGTTTGCCTCCGAACTTGTTGCTCGACACCTTTGAGCCCTTAAACGAATCAAAGCTTCCCTTTGGGCATCACATAAACTTCGAATATTGTAAGGTGACCAAATTTACGCGAACAGTTGCATACGAATCATTGGCTTTGAAATACGCTTCTATTGCGAACACATGTTTTTTACCCGCCCACTGCGACATCATGACCAAATAACCCGCACGAATAACGTAGCCAATGCTGTCCGCTCCCCACTAAACTCAGCGGTTAAAGAGAAACTTTAAATTTAAAACCTAGCTCTGCCCCCGGACACCCTTATACATATGTCTATATCCGCATTTATTGAGCTTATATCTCCATTTAGAACCTAAATTTGTTCTCTGAAATTATTAAAAAATTTCAAGCTTACGTTTTACTTTTTAGCTCTAATATCCATTATGCAGTGTCGCAAAATGGTTTGCCAAATTATTAATTTCTTTTATTGGCCACAACTTTTCTCGCTTCCCTTTATTTTGACAATTTAAAAGCCGTTCTTTCCGTTCTCCTTTTTTTTAAAGCGATTTTATTGATTTTTAACGCCATTCGGTCTTTTCGCTTTTTATCTTTGTTTCGTAACTGTAAAAAGTCAACTTTGATTTCCGATCGACATCGATGAGTCGAGCATCCCAACATAGTGTGCAGTAAATGAAATGTTTGGCATGACGCCTTTGTTGGTAGGTGCGAATGTCGTTACCAATACTGTAGGCATTACAAATACTGTAGAAATTTTTTTGCTTCTCGTTATTAGCGTTGTTACTTTTTTCCCCAACGTCACTTCAACACACTCATTACCAGTACTACTTAGTATAAAGGGGAATTGAGCGCGCTTTGAACGTACTGTATATATAGGTACACACATACGTAAGTATGTACCGTTGCATGAATGTAGATGTAGGTACTTATATGTAGGTGTGTACTTGGAATTCGGGCTTGAAATTCTTAACAACAATTTCCTTTGCTTGCTCTAGAAAATGAAAAGTGAAAAATGTTGTTGACATAAAATTGTAGCAGCGTACACAACAACAATGCAACTCAACATCAGTTGTTTAATGACAATGACAATCACTACTATATACCAATACCACTATTATGACAATATTTCGAAGACGACCACATGACTCTACAATATCAACATGATTTTTATTGTCGGTGACAAATTGAATTTTTTGCCGCCAAGCTAAACGTTTTTGTAGTTTACCGCTGCAGTTGAGAATAACACTCTGAACCTGGCTTGTGACTTGTGGCAATTTGTGACAACATACACTAAAGTACAACCTGTATATGTACATATATGGATACATGTTTATGTATGTAGGTACAGTGTTCTAAGTTATGAAGCCCCTAATGAATTTCAGTTTCAAAAGTGGGTCAAAATAGTTCAAGTTCCGACTATTTTTATTTTTGGCTATTATAGATATTATATTTTTAGATTTGGCTATCTTCCAAATCTAATCTTGAAATCTACTGCATTTTAGTATGCACAATTTGTCTGGCAACATTTGTTCAAAGTACAGAAAAAAATTAAGGGCATGTCTAACGAAAAGGAGAATATTTGTATTGAATTATCACTTACGAGTAGTAACTGTACAAAAAGTACCTTAGTGCTTTTCACTAGGAAACGCAATATGGAAGGCCTGTTACTATCCACATTGAAAGGGGTAACACTGCAACTGTCTTCTGAGGTTAAATATTTAGGAGTAATCCTATATAGTAAGCTTACCTGGAAGAAGCACGTCGAGCAGAAGGTCTCTCGAACACTAAAAGTCTTCTGGCAGTGTAAGAGAACCTTTGACAAGACGTGGAGTCTACGGCCGGCGATAGTAAACTGCCTGTATATCACCCTGATTAGACCTATTACATGCGCCGGAAAGCCACAATGGTTAATTCCAGAGTAAAACCCCTAAACAGGCTACAGAGAAGTGTGTGCTTGGATATCATACATAAGTGTCATGAGTACGACATCTCGTGATGCCCTTAATGACATTCTGAACTTGCAACCTATAGATCTTCAAATTCGAAAGGAAGCAATGAAGGCGGCGTACAGGCTCAAGTTAAACGGAGTCTGGGGAAATTAAGTAAGCACTGGCCACTGTCAGATATACCACCAGTTGTCGGTGCGGTGGACAATCGGGTGCCTGTCGTTAACTTCGGTAGGAAGTATGATGTTTTGATCCCAGACAGAGATCAATGGTTAAGTCCAGAGAACCTATTAACGGGATATCAGTATACTTTCTACACCGACGGATCCAAAACCAGTGATGGAAGCGGATCTGTATGGTACTTAGACAAAGACACTAAGTACTCCTATGCCACAGGACATAGATGGTATTCCTTACGGAAGTCTATGCCATCTTGAATGTGGCGTACTGGCTAACAGTATTGGAATTTGTAGTGACAGTCAAGCTGCACTGAAGCCCTTGCTAACCCACGCTGCTCTTCGAAGTTAGTCGGTGAATGTAAAACAAAACTGAACAGTGTTGCAAAACACAACAAAGTTAGTCTTATTTGGGTGCCTGGACATTGTGGTATTACCGGGAACGACTTAGCTGATAAATTGGCAAATGAAGGCTCTGTAAGTATGCCACTGGGCCCTGAACCCTTTCTAGGTGTCAATTCCGCATCGATTCAACTATGGATTGACGACTTCATGAGGTCTACCCACAGAGGTCGTTGGTCTGAGTTGAACTCGTGCAGAGTAGCCAAGAAAACAGCGACCTTCCTCTTAAAACTCAGCAGAAAGGACCTGAGAGTACTGGTGGGTGTAATCACAGGGCACAACATCTGTGATCAGCATATGGCTACTATGGGGGTCGTGGCTACTATTGGGTTTCGATATACTGAGTATGGATAAAGTTCATACTCTTCCTCTTCCGGATCTCTTAAAATTCATCAAGGAATCCAAGAGATTTGTGGAAGAGTGACCTCAAACTAATTTATCCGTCTTACCATCCACTTTTTATCTTTCCTATCTTAATTCTTTCTACTGATATCAATCCGGGTGTAGTACAATTGTCTAGTGACTGAGTTCTTGGACTTTTCCAACCCCCCATAAATCTAATCTAATCTAATCTAAAGCCGATTAGGTCATAACCGATTTTATATGTCTTTGCTAGGGAATTGTGTATTGGTGATGACTTATATGTACCCTCCAATGACTTAATTAGTTGTACGTGGAGGAATATAACGTTTCATCAAATAAATTTTAGTGGCTTTCTAGTCGAAGAAAAAACTTTTTGATGATGCAATTTAAAATTTCTTGCAACTTTCCTTTCTCACCTTTAAACGCAACCTCAAACGAATCTTTTTTTCTGGCTGAAGACAGCTTTTTCTCATACAAAATCTGGTAGAGAAAAGTGCACAGACATCTGCTACGAGTGTTGTTCCTACACCGCTCTGTACTCGATACCAGTAGGGGAAACTGGGGTACATTTACTTTACTCTTTTTAAGTGAGTTTCTGTTATTTTATTACTGTGATCAGTGAATAAATTGTGAGGTGGATTCAATAAATATTTCAAAGTGATAAATTGATTTAGCTTGAAAAGAATTAAAAATTTGTAAAATTCTTTCCCTCTTTTTGAAAAGAATATAATATGATACACATTTTTTTTTCTTTATTTCTTTTTTTGTTTTGAGAAAAAAAATGTATCTTCTACATCTTTTTGTAACTTCCATCTAAACAAGCGTTTACATTCAAAAATTTTAAGATCCATAGATTTTTCCAAATCACAGGTACAAATATTAGTTTCCTTCCTAGGTTTTCCACCCGTTTTTTACAAATCAACTTAAGGAAAATAAAGCACTGTTATCGCTGACAAACGGCAGTGACGCACTTTTATGGGTTCGTTTAACGAAAACCCAACGTCAGCATGGGGATCCTCCACAATCCGATCGGTTTGTACCGGCAATTGAGCATTTGAGGTGTTTAGCACTTGCCAAATGGTTTTTTTTGTATTTTTCTTTGCCTCTTACTTTCCGTTTGCTTGTGTTACAAGTTGACTGTTTTATGACCGGAACTTGGGCCACGCTTTCAAATATGCAAAAACAAACTTTGTCGTCAATGACAACAAAATAAAAGGAAGAACTGTGCAAACAATGAGACTGACAAAGTATATACAACACATATGACGAACCGAGTTGAAGAACAACTACAACTATAGCGACTTCAAAATCGACATCGACTCACCCACCACACAAATGTCACACCTGTTAAAGTATTTGACCGTTGCCTCATTTTGATTTTGAACTTTGTTGCAGATGGAAGCACAGACGCAGCAACAATTGCAACAACAGCAGGTGCTTGTCAAACAACAGCAACAACAGCAACAGCAACATTTGTTGGTAAATATCAAAACGGAAGTGAATAGCGGAGAACCTCAAGTGCCCGCTGCGTCGACCCCAACACTGCAGCAACAACAAACGGGAGCATCGGCTGTTGAGGACCAACAGCAAGTTGCGCAGGACTTACACCATACACAATCCGCGCAACAAACACAACAACAGCAAGCATCACAGCAACAACAGCAAATTTCTAGTCAACCAAAGTCGCATACCCCAAATCAACAGCAACAGCAAGAGCAACAGCAACAACAACAGCAACCGGCACAACAGCCAGCCACATCAGTGGCCACATCGGTTGCGTCCATCGTCGGTGCTCAGTCGCGCTCCAGTGAGGATTACAGCATATCTTTGCCGCGCAGTACCCAACATCGACGAATATTGACCACAGCTGGCACATTGTGAGTACAAAAAAGTATTTATAAAGAAAATTTTTAAAATTTCTTTGCGAAATAAGATATCAGAATATCAGTGAATATTTTCGCAGAATATTTGACTAGGGCAAATGTACAGCAAGGATATTAGTCAGCGAAATATGATTCCCCTGACCCTTAAGTGTCAATACTAAAAAAAAAACAATAAAATAAATTAAAAAAAAGCACCAAGAAATGCTTTTATATGTAAATAAAATGACGCAGGCCACGTTCAATTTACCAAAAGTGAAGGCAAACTATAAAATCTTCTGCAGTTTTTACACGACTTGTGGATCCAGTGATCCGAGCGAATTTGTGCGTGGCTACTATTGATCCTGGCCCTTGGATTCGATACCCACTGGGTATCAAATCAAACAACTGAAAAGTTTTTCCTAAAAGCGGTCGCCACTCGGCAGGCAATCTAATAAAATCCGGTTTCTTATAAAAATCAACTGCCGTTCGGCGGCGCCAAAAAAGTGTAGGCCCTTCCATGCAGATGCACACCACAAATAAGAGGAGCAGCTCGACAATGGAGGCGTCAATTATACTTGCCCTGACCACTTTTAATTCTTTTTTCTATGATTTCTTCTCATATATGCCCCGTTGTAAAATTATAAATGCTCCAATATTTTTTATAAAAGTATAGCTGAAAAAACAACAAAAACCATTTATTGCAAAGCTTCATACTTTTTTTAAATTTCCATTTTTAATCAGATTTTCTAGCGCAATAACAAAGCGCAAGTTTCAAGTGACTCCAAAATACCGCTGATTTTTGCTAATTTTTTCGCGAGGTGTCACGCCTATTCTTCTTTATATGGAAGAAAAGCCTTGGCACCGTCAACAACAAAAAATTTCTAATCACATTTATCTCCTCCTTCTTTTCTCTTTCCAACTCAACCACAGCGAGGTCAACGATAATCGCGAGGGTGATCAGCCAGACTCTCAGCCGGAATATCATCACCATCAGTCACCCGCCGATTATGTGGTGATGGCACCGCGCAATGAAGATCATCCACCACCAGGCACCGCCGTCTACACTTACACAACCACCGAAAATGGCCAACAAATTATTTGCACTGAAACTGGTGCCGCCATCAAGCTCGAGGATACCGAAAAAGATCAGCAAGCAAGCGCGGAGGCGCAACAACACCACCAACAACAGCTGCAGCAGCATCAGCAACTATGTGCGCCACCCGGCAGCGGTTACGGCGATACGATTGTTGTATCCGCCGCAGCATTGCATCAACACCAGAATTCACATGGCGTCATAAATGCGTCAGCACATGGCGGACATCCGGGCGCAGCATTGCGCTTCGATCCGGATGGCCGATACAGCAGCGTCCTTCAAGACAACGGCAATGGACAAACGATTTACTATGATGCCACAGTGGTGGACTCTGCCGGACATCCCAGCGAAGCAAAAACGTTTACCGATTTGGGTAATTCAGAGTACTACGCGGGTCCTCCGTCGTACGCACTACCACCGCCCAATAATTCCATTTATAGTGTACCGGGTCCAACACAGCTGATATGTAAATCGGATCCGAATCTAGGCGCTATACGCCAAACGGGGCAATTTCAGTCCTTGATTGAGCCGAGCATGCAAGAGCAGTCGATTTGGGCGCCGTCAAATGTGGAATTCTCTGGTTATGTAAGTATGCCGCATGAATGTTCAGATGTATGTATGTATTTTGTTGTTTCTCGCCAACACTGCGCACATAAAAAATTGGCACCACCCATTTCGTTTGTTATTCACCTAACACCAAAATTCTTTGCCATCTTTTGCCTCCACCCTATCGGAAATCTTATAGAATACCTATCATCATCAGGTAGTTGATGACTATGGCGCGGGCAATATGACTGCGACGCATTGGCCAGGCGCGGGCCCAATCACCGCTTACGAAACACCACTAGCGCCAACCATCTATGAGTCGCCCAAATGTGAGAACTGTGGCGCGCACTATATACGCAAAGGTAACGACTTCTACTGTCCCAGTGGCTGCAATCAATTGCGATCGACGCATGTGCGCATACCAGCGCGTCAGGCCAAGCCGAAAGCGCCCGCCAACGCCAACAATCGACGCACCGGCGTCACCTGCGCCAACTGCAACACCAACACGACGACACTGTGGCGACGCAACAACGACGGCAATCCCGTGTGCAATGCCTGTGGTCTGTACTTCAAGCTGCACAACACCAACCGCCCGCAATCGATGAAAAAGGATGGCATACAGAAGCGCAAACGCAAGCCAAAGAATAATGGCGGCATGACGACTATGAAGCCTTTGCCTTGTAAGTATGCGCCTGCAAGCGTAAAATTTTCCATTCTCCAAATAAAAATTTGCTCACTCACTCGAACATAAATAATTTTTCTCACACAGCGCTTCCAGGCATGGCACAGAACGTGACACTCATGACACCCAACGGCACGATCTATCCCTCGCAAGTGCCAGCTTTGAGTTTGTCCATGAATGGCGGCGGTGGTAGCGGTGGTATTGGTGGTGGTCCACAGTCTGTGTCGGGTGAACTACATGACATGTCCGTGAGCGGTAGTGGCTCAGCTGGCGCAGGCGCTGGCTTAATACCGACCGGAGGTGTGGGCAGTACTGTGGTGGTGGCTAGCGGCGCGAGCAGCTCCGTAACCGGCTCCGGACCGCGCAGCGTATCGATCGTGCACCATGTGACTGGCGATAGTCAGTCACCCTACCACAACCCACCATCACAAAGTCAATCGCCACATTTATCCAATCCCTCACCATTGAATCGACAGCCAATTGCACAGAGGTGAGTGCGATCAGTGTGATTTGAAAAACTTTTTGTTTTATTAATTTTCATTTGCTTTAACACTTTTAGTGTACAATCGCTTGAAGCCACACGACCAGCTAACGGCGAAATACCAACTAGCGTTATAACGCGCACTGGACTACCAGAACGCTCCTCGAATAATTGAGTGGCCTTACGTCATTCATAGAACCCACTCCAACGCATCAACTTTCCTTCGAAATGAATTTGGCAGCTTGAGTCATGAATTGTTTGTGTTTGTAAAAATATTGCTTATTACTTTAAGATAAAAAATTAGCATAACGTAATAACGAAATTGTAATTTTCTTCAATTTGCTTGCCTTTAGCTTTAAAAAAATAATTAGTATAACTTAGTGCCAAAAATAGTGTTGTCCACAAGTACTAGAGAATTTGTGCAATACAGTTAGAGTTAGACAGAATAAGCTATACTTACGTGCTACTTATGCTACTTATGGAATTATGATTACTTATTTAAAATCGTTTTATAAATGACTTGTAATTAATTATGTACGTAGTTATAAATATTTTTCGAAAAAATCCAGTGAGTTTACTTAAAATTTAAAAAGGAAAAGAGGAGAGAAAACTCATAAGAATAGGTCATTCCGAAAAGTACTCTATGTCGAAGGCCATATATTCGAGTGTTTACAGTAGTAATACTCTAATTTTTTTTTGTTTTCAGCTATCTGGTATGCAAATTATGGAATACACTAAGCGCAGTTGTTATATGGGGCTGTTGTTGTTGACGTGGTTGAATATTTCCACTGAAATAATCCTAATTAGTAACGAGCACCGTTTTACTACCACTGTCCTCGTGTGATGATGTGTTTTATTTTTTTTGTTCCTAAGTCGGATCCATTTAGTTAGGTCCAACTATAGCAGCAAATGCTTTATCTCGATGTCTGAGATCTCATTAATTTGCTAGTGTCCTAGCTAGCCCTAGACATTCTCATAAGTAGTGGAAAAGACTTTCCTTCACCCCTTCCGCTTGACATCTTCTGCAGATGAGATTGAAGGGGAGGTTGAGTCTGGCTGCATGAATCCCTACCCTCCAATGACCGGTAAGGGTTGCAGTGATGCGTGAAATGTTTGGTCGAGAGCATCCTAACAGGTAATTCGTCCTTTGGATTTTGTACGACGGTCATGTGTTTTTTGTTGTAATACATGTAGTTAATTGCTTCCATCTTCTTTCGGCTAAATCATGATAGTGTCAAGCAATGGATGCGCTTATTGTGTTCAGTGGGGTGGAGACTGCCACTGCCTCTGCTATGTCTAGTGTCGAACCTTTTCTTGCTAGCTCGTCCGCTACCTCATTACCCTGTATGTTTCTATGACCGGAAACCCATATCAGAGTAATTTCAAGCCAATGACTAGGCAATTCTAGTTCCTCTCTACACTTTAAGAATTGTTTGGATGAAATGAAGTTGGACTCTAAGGTGATGGAGGTTGATGGCTGCTTGGCTGTCTCTTGGCTGTCTGAAAAGACAGCTACTCTTGCACCAACTTCCTTGTAGAGCTTTAGTGAATTAAATGCTTCTCTGTTCGCAACAGTTCTGCCCCGACACGCTGGCATAGTCAGGAAGTCGAATTGACTGAAATAGTTCGAGTCAGCTCCCACACCACAGTTGATCCATATCGTATCTTCCAATTACTTGCCCTTTGCCGCATTCGGCTCTCGGTTGAAAAGTAAAATAATAAAATAATCAGATTTTAAATCTTTTTACTTTTAGACTCGAGGCCACAAAACCTTTTAAAGGATTTATTTCAACCATTTATGGTAATAATTTTAAAAAGCGTAAAGGAAAAAGATATAAAGGACAAAACTAAAGGGTGATCAATTTAGAGGTATCGGATTTTAAATTGAAATAACATAACGAAAATTCAAATTAATTGGACAATCTTGATTAGTTTTGTGTAGAACCAATTTTGAGTGACTCGCCACTCGGTGAATGACTTCGGTCGGTATCTCGTGAATAGCTTTATTAATGCTGGTTTTCAATACCGACGAAGCTGGTTTATCCACAAAGCATTTTGACTTTACATACCCCACAAATAAAAGTATAAAGGTGTGATATCACACGCTCTTGGTGGCCAATTCACTGATCCGAGACGAGAGATAAATTGCTCACTGAAACGACGACGCAGTAAATACATTGTTTCACGGGCTGTATGGCAAGTAGCGTCATCCGCCGACTTGTTGGAACCAAATGTTGTGGAGATTTTCTTCTTCTTGATTGGCGCGATAATCGCTTACGCGATTTTGGCCAAGTTTAACAAAGCGCGGTAATTGTTTCTTTCTCGTGCTAACCGGTGACAGTTAATTGTTCCGTCTCCAACGACATTCGCCGTCGTCAAAGAATGAACTTATTCGCTTTGCTTGTTTATACAGTTAGAAAAATTACACCCCAAAAAAGCATCAACAACGAAATAAAGAAGAGAAAACATGGTTAGGTTAGGTTAGCCTGGTTGGCAACAAGCCACGCATAGACCTTTTGGTCCCTAGCGATTCCAGATGGAGACCGACCTCTATGAATACCGAAAGTAGACATCATGTAGGATGCCAGCGCTTTTAGCGAATCTAAGCAGCGCTGAGAGATCCGCTTGTGAGATGCCCTCCAGACCCTCAAACAATGGGGCTCCCAGGCATTTTAAACGCGTTTTTAATAAGGCAGGCCAAACGCACAGAAGGTGTTTCCCCAACATCCTCTCCGAATATTATTAGAAAGCTTTATGATGAAATACCGCATGCCGCCTTAACTTGGAATCTCCAAGCAACAAGATGAAGGGCAGACCATTGACGACATGTCAAAAGAGTATTCGTAGTGAAACTAGAAAATCGTTTAATGAACTTATACCTTCGGCTAAAAATATAACTGCTTGGAAATCATTTGTTGAATCCTTAAGCTCCATCGCGTCCTTATGGAGGCTATCCATCTCTTCTCATCATCAGAAGGAAAAGTTTTTTGTTTCTCCATTGATGTGTAACTTAGGCAAAACCACTCGGTTTCATCAGTTTGTATGTTGTCACGAACAGCGAAACTTGCGGTGTTGCGGGCTGTGATTAATTGCATATTGCTAAATGAACTCTTGTTGGTAAATTATGTATATTTAAACCAACAAAGGTACTTCCGAAATCTATATTTGAAAGGCAATCGGGTTTTGATTGTCGAAATGTCAAATCTTTCGCGCTCGTTGCCACAACAAATGCTCTACGCTATCCTGACTTAAGCGGTATGCCAGGATGTATTACATATTGTACTGGTCCAGGGCATACCGAGTAAGTTCTTGCTCATAATCACACCCTTTTGAAAATGAATTGTTTTTCCTACAATTCTTACTTTTACTCAAAATTTCTAAAGTTAGCAACCCAGTGCCTTGCTAAGGGAGCCAATTTTTCAAAAGGGAACGAGAAAGTTGCTTACTGAGCAAACCTTTTTAGTATTGAATCATGTAGAAAAAC
This sequence comes from Anastrepha fraterculus, assembly GCA_037575425.1. Taxonomy (NCBI): domain Eukaryota; kingdom Metazoa; phylum Arthropoda; class Insecta; order Diptera; family Tephritidae; genus Anastrepha; species Anastrepha fraterculus. Next base: position 227,083 of record JAYXIM010017186.1, read on the forward strand.
CATAGAAATGCAAATTAAAAAAATGTCAACAAATTTTCATCAAAATTTCTCATTTGTTCGCCTGGTTTGTCAAGAGATTTCTAGCGACGTACAGCAGCTTAATATTAGATCATCCACATTAATCACTCTGTCTAGCGTCCTTCTCCTGTTTTTCCTTAAAGCGAAAACTGCGTTTCAAAAGAGCGTATAGAAGAAAGCTTCCACAACTGTTTCGATTAATGGAGTAAGAACATATTTATGTATGAAATTAAAATAAGACGTGTCAGTAAATTTATTTAATAGCCGCAAAATGGAAATATCAGTTAGAAGTTTGTTTGGTTGCGTCCGATTTGAAGTACAATTTTTTTTATTTTTAATTTTTTTTACTTTTTTTAATTTTATTTTTTTTTTAATTTAATTTTAGGATTAGTTATGTCACTCTTGGGAATAAAATAGTTTGAGAAAATGTTTGTCCCTGTTTTCCGTGCCGCATCCTACTGAAATATTTTCATTCCTTGGATCTCGCAAGTCCATTTGGCGTTAAAATATTTGGTAGACACCTCAGTTGGCATCTGAAAGTAAATAAGTTATAAGCCAAATTATCGTTAATGACATAATTTATTAATTCCCAAGCGAATGTGGAGCTCTGCGTTCAACAAATGCCAACTTCAAGACTTCCCTCGACTTTTGCTCGTATTTCATTGTCAACAATTTGGCAGCAACCAAATTGAACCGAATTAATTTTAATGACCACGGCAAAAAGGATCAACAAAGCAACAACGAGAACAGCCAGAACAAAAGCAAATAAGAAGGTAAAAGCAGTACACAATAACAACAGCAACAACAGTAACAAAGGCGCGTTGAGCGTAAACAATTGGACAGACAAGCGGATGGACAGACACACACACTTGGCGGAGTTGTGCGTAATAAAAATTGAAATTCTAAATAGCGATTTGGTGTCATCTCTTAAAAGCCTGGCGCAAACGCGACCGTTCGACGAGCGGTCGTACATATGAACAGACAAACAAACGGTCGTACTTCCAATGCGTCCCTTTACTCTTCCCAGGTATATACACATGCATTTGTATGCACTGTTGTTGCAGTGGTGGCATTTCGCGATCAACATCCAAATGTATGTGTCATAACGCCACCAACGCCAATGCGAAAATCAGCACAGACACCACCAACATTGCCGATGAATTTGTGCCGACTTTGATGCCGTAATTGCTGGCACAAAGATCGTGGCGTGGAGCACAAAATCAGAAAAATACTAGTAAAGGGAGTATAAGAGTTGGTAAGCAGGAAGTTCGGCTGGCGGGTTGAAGTATGTGAAGGGTGTCAATCGGAGGACTATTGCAAATAAAAACAAAAATGGTATAAAGAATTCTTAACGCCATGGTGCGGTGGCGTACGCGCGATCAATTAGGCAAACTTGTTTTACTATCGTTTTAACGACCGATCTTATGCCTGCTTAGCGCGACCTGCCGGAGTTGGGGACTTTCACGATGCTCCATTTAGCGCGTTCGCAATCACATTCCCTTCGCTGACGTTGTGGAATGGAATGTGGGCTATGTGTGACATCAATTGTTGTATGAGGTAAATATTTTTTTTTGTTTTTGTTTTACATTGTTGAATTTGTCACAAAATTTCAGGCGCGAAATTTTACTTAAGAGAAGCAAATTTTGTTATTTTTATTTCTATTTATTTCTTATGCTTAATAAATGCAATAGAGGAACATTAAATTAGAGGTCAACGATAACAATACACGATTTGTGGAACTTCATTAATCTTTTCGTTCTTTTCCTCGGACATATAGACGCTAACTGGAATGGAAAATTAACTCAATTCTTCCTACTTAGTGCAGTTTTTTCAACGCAAAGCAGATAGCCTCTTATTTTTATCTACGATTTCATAGAATTGTATTTTATTTGAAACTCCTTATTCTTTTCATGAATCAGTCGGTTGCTTCGAAGGTCGTACTTGATCGCTGGTAATACTTACACAGTCCCTGCCGTCGACCAATTTGAAAAGGAAGACTTTTTTCTATTAGTCAGGAGATAAATTTGCCATTGCCATTCATAAATGAAAATATTCATAGTGAGTTTTATTGTCTCAACCGCATTTGAATTCAGCTCCATGAATGAAGTTCATCGTTGACGCAAAAATGGGAAAAAATGTATACCAGCCGCATAGCCGCATTTAGTTCGGCAATATAATCAGTGAATGGGTGGTGTGGACATTTGAGGCCAACAAATAGGAGGCTATCGGACATTTTTTAAAGCCTGAAAATGGACACTAAAAGCAATAATACATTTCATAGACTTTTCCTGCTGTAATGCTTGGGAAATCCTTCTTGGGGTATCGGAGAACCGATAAAAAAATACGCACGATTTGTTAAGTATTCGACTTGCGCTAGCTAAGGCTTTGGTGACATAATACGCGGAATTGTTTCCGTCTATTCTTCTATAAAATAAAAAAAATATTAAAAAAGTATCATGTGTGCCTATGTTTCTTTTGAAATGAAGGTAGACTGAGATGCATCAAATGTGCTACTCCTGAAAATGTTTGAAGGATATTAAAACACCAAGGTAGGTAGGTGGGGTGGCTGTCTCAATAACGCAGACCATTATACCTTTTATAGGTCCATTGTGATACCACTGTAACTTATCTTAACCCTATGGGCTCCTTTTCGAACCATCCGGTAGCTTTAATAAACGAACAAATCTTCGTTAGTCTTAGATGAGCTATGTCCGCTACATCAGTTAAAAATGCCATATCAAGAGGGCGGAGCCTCCTTGTAGCTAAGCTTTCACACTCACATAAAAGGTGTCTGATTGTTTCCTCTTCTTCTGGCTGCCTATTAGACAATAACCAGTTAATACCCTTCCCTATAAGTAGTTTACAAGTGGCTATAGACATAGGTATCAGCGTCTCATCCCCTTGGAGGTCGGGCGTTGTACCGGTTCGAGCAAGTTCATTTGCTTTGCAGTTCCCTGCTATATTCCCGTGGCCTAGCAATCAAATAATGTGTACTTTGTAGTATTTTGATACGTCATGTAAAGGTTTAAAACATGCTATGACTATTTTTGACGAGTGTGCTTTAGATTATAGCGTTTTTATTGCTGCTTGAATGTCCGGGTATATGAAGATTTCATTTGTGAATAATACTCTCGTTTTATTACCGTAAGTCCCTCTTTTATGACAGTGACTTCCGTCTGAGATACACTGCAATGATCAGGTAGGCGAAATTATTGGCTAACTCCAAGTTGATCGAAGTAAACCCCTCCACCTACTCTGTTGTCTAGTTTTGAGCCATCTGCATAGATGTTTATATCATTATCTTTAACAAAAAGCCAATTATCCCATTTCTCTTTCACAGAAATCCGTTGTAACAGGAATGCAGGGGAATTCTTCTAAAATTGAAGAGTGTCCTCGCTGGTTTGTTCTGAGTAGACCGATTTCTCTTAATCTGCGAGCTGCCTTGGCAGCTGTTTGCTTGCCGAATTTCTCTGTTGGTAAAAGATTAAGATAATTTTTAGTGCCTCTGTGGGTGTGGTCCTCAGGACCCCGCAGATGCAAAGACTGGCCATTCTTTGTACATGTACCATGGTTTTTTTAATATATAACTTACTAAAGCCAGCCACCATACTAGTATACCGTATGTTAGGATTGGTCTTACAATTGATGTGTAAAGCCAAAATATGATAGATGGGAAAAGACCCCAACTTAGTCCTATTAGCTGTTTACAAGAGTAGAGTGATATTGTCGCTCCTTTTACTCTATCTTCGACATTTGACTTCCATGTTAGTTTTCTGTTTAGTATTAGACCTAAGTAGCGGGTCTCATCACTAAATGACAGTGCTGTTCCACCTAGAGTCGGAGGACTTATTTTTGGAATTCTATGTTTCCTGGTTTCTGGTTTCTCACCAAAGTATAATATTGGTTTTCACATCAAAAATCAGGATTTTAGTGTCAGGTCTGAAAGGATTAGAACGGAGATTAGTACTTACTTAAGTACTATGAAGGAACCTTTTTAATACAAATTTGCGCTTAAGACTTTTTTAGTACGAGTAGGTCATTGGAACGAAAAATGACGCTAAATGTTAAAAATATCTTTTTTTATTTTTATGGAAGTTTTAGTTTGATTTATATATAAAGAAATTAAGTGCATTCACTTTTCCCATTAAAATATTAAAAAATTACAAAGCAAATTTTTAACGCCATTTCCTTCATGCGCCATTTCCTTCATGCGCCATTTTCACTCCATATACGCGGAGTGTTAAAAAGATAAGGTGAATTTTCATTTTTTTTTTCAAAAAATACTCACCAATTTCTATTTTATCTCCTTTAATTTATTAAAGTATTTCCCCTCAGTTATAATACACTTGTGCCAGCGGTTTTTCCAATCCTCGAATCAGTTCTGATATGCACTTTTTTGTATGTCTTTGGCGTGCTTTTTTTGGTTTTAGTTCTCCTGGACTCTTCCATTGGGACGATTGGGCTCTGGTTTCGATGTCATAACTGTATACCCATGACAATTCCTGAGCGATGCTCATGCGCCGTTATTTTTGGTCAAAATTCAGCAATTTTGGAACGAGCTTCATGCCCAAAATTTCCGAAAATAATGCATGGCATGAACCAGCAGATATGCCAAAACCTTCAGCTACTTCTGCAATTGTGATTCGACGATTCTCCATAACAATTTTCTTCACTTTCTCAACATTTTCATCTATTGTTGATGTGTTAGGGCGTCCAGAGCTTCTCGACCTTTTGTGAAAAGCTTTTTTTTGATTCAGAGTACTCGCACCGTATGCCACTGTCAACATTTCAATTGTTTTTGAGCACTTAATTCAATTTTTTCCACAAAATTTAATCCAACTTCTTTGATCCATGTTTTTCGATAGCAGAAAATCGCCGAACACGCAAAACACTTGTCTTACCTATTCCTCTCACAAAGAAACTAAAATATAATTTGCTACAACCGTGAATATACCTTGGAGACGAGTGTACCAACATCAAAAACAAAAAAATTATCGAAAGTCAAATATACGAAGATGCAAAATTTGAAAAATCACGTTATTTTTTTAACCCACCTCGTACTCGTAAAAAGCTTCCGACCATGTGCTTTATATGAAGGAAAATTCTCAACAACGCAGACAAAAAAATTATCAAAAATTAACACGGCCGATGCCGCCACAGTGATGAAGTTCGCAAGTCGTTGTTGTTGTTGTAGCTGCATAAATATTCCCCATACATATACATAAAATGCTGCTGAAGTGACAGCCCTTGGCCGGACATAAATCCGGGTCGTTCCGGTTACGTAGAACCGACTGTCGTGAGAACGCAAGTCGTCGTAAAAGTCGTTGTCGGCAAGATGTCATTAAGAGGAAACGAAAGATTTCCTGGAGATTCCGGGAAAGCTAGCCACTCTGCATGTCGCCCGCGTAATTTTAGAATTAAACAAAATAAATCAGTTTCAACGAATTCTGTAAATCACTAATAGTCCAGTCATTATAGTAAGTTCACCTCGGAATTTGGGACACCCAGCTGTAAGTCTGTAAATACTTGTATATTGACACTCTAAAAGTTGTCTTAAAACCTACAAATGGTAGGGTGCACGTAACTAAATTTCAAGGTTAAAGGTCACTAAAATCGGTTTTTTGCGCTTATTTTGTAAATATCTAATTTCCCATGGAATTTTTGCTATTACTATTTATTATCAATATTGTAGAATACAAAATTCTCTACAAATTTTGTTGAAAAACATTTTTTATACGGTGAACCGTTTCGAGATAGAGGGCGGATAGCGCGCGGTCAGCCAATGCCTCCGGTCGAAAACGCGCCATATATAGTATCGATAAATCAATGATAATAAATATTCGTCAATTTTTTTTAACTAGCATATTATATTTTTGATTTTTTCCTAACCTATCCACTTTTTATTCAGTATTAATTTACTTAACAACACTTACCTGCCCATATAATTGCAGAATGGTTAATGAAAATATAGGAATTATATTTGAATTTTAACCTAATTAATATTAATAACTTCTTACATGAAAAGAATAAATTATGAATTATTCTTTTCATTAAAACATATTATTCAATACATTTATTTTTATTAAAAGTAAAAAAATGGAATAAAGGGTACAAAAACTACAATTTATAATTTTAATCATCTTCTTCCTCTTTATCGTCGTCTTCCGGTTGCTGGTAAATTTCAAACTGGTCTTCATTATGGTCTTCAACGACATTCGTCTCAAGTTCTTCCATGATTCCGGGGTCAAAGGTTCCATCCTCGTTCGGTTCACCGTGTAAACAATTTTTTTCAACAAAATTTGTAGAGAATTTTGTATTCTACAATATTGATAATAAATACTAATAGCAAAAATTCCATGGGAAATAAGATATTTACAAAATAAGCGCAAAAAACCGATTTTTCTGACCTTTGACCTTAAAATTTAATAGTTACGTACACCCTACCATTTGTAGGTTTTGAGACAACTTTTAGAGTGTCAATATACAAGTATTTATAGATTTACAGCTGGGTATCTCGAATTCCGAGATTCTTACCTAATTTAAGTTTAAATGACTGGACTCTAAGTGATAAATAACTCAGAAAAGCTAAATTTGCTCCAACCAGCTGTTACTCCCACCAGAGAAATTTGCCGATCGCAAAGGGTTAATTGACTTTAGACTTACATTTCATAAAAATAAAATTGAATGGGTTATAAAACGGCATGCTCAGAAACTTTCAATAAACTCTAATTAAAAAGTTTGGTTATAATGAAACTTTTTTTTGAAAATTGTTAAATTTTAGTTGGGTTTGGAAGTTTGATTTATAAGGTTTTTGTTACACAATGAACTACATTTTTATCGAAAAAGTTAGCTTAAAAGATATTGTGATTATTGTAAAAGGATTAAGTGAATTATGTGAGCAAAAGTATGGTTTCTCTTAAAATTTGTGAGCCCGAAATTAAGTTTAGAGCCGTGCTGTTATAATTTTTTTCTTATAATTTTACGAATTCTATGCATCTGCTAGGAACGATATCGAAAAAATATTTGCATACAAATTAATCCGCCCGAATATACGTATATTTTGTATTCTAATTTCTAAAAAAAATTATGAAATAACAAAACTATGTTAAAAATCAGCGTCTAAACGTGTAATCACCTTCCATATAACGTAATAGCATCAGACGAAACTGCTTGCTACTGGCGCTTGTCTGCGCACTTGCATACTGCGCTGCACATCCGATCGATTCGATGCGCTGATTACTTAAAATTCTTTTATCTATGCTGAGTGAAGGATTTAAAGCGAGTTTTCTTGTCGTTTGTCGATTGGTAATTTCTTGATGGAATCACGGCGATCGAAACTTGTCCAAATAATGGGAACGAAGTATGGGATGTTATGGTGGCACAGTCGCGGCGCTATTGTCGTTTAATCTTTTAAGTTGCTTAAGTGGCGCCTAAGTGCAGTTGAGTGCGCTACAGCTGTGCGCCAGCGCAGAGCTGGAGTCCAGCTTTGACGTGCACGGCTCTGTATGGCTTGAACACAAGAAGTGAGTGAGCGCCAGAGTAGTAGAGCAGTAGAGGAAGGCAGTGAGTAGCCAGAAAGGGAAAGGAACGTGAAATTTACGTTTGGGGAAAAAGTGTGCGCCGCGTATAGGTCAAGAAATATTTATTGCTTCATGGTGGCCACTTAAAAGTTTAATGAAATGCAACGGCGTTGACAGTTCATTCTTTAATACGCCTTTTAATAGTTTTAATCAATTTTTTTGCTAACCAAACTCTCGCGCATGTGTATATACGCCCATGCATACATACTGATACCAGCACTGAGTGTAGCGCCATGAGTCGAGGCATTTAATCGGTCACACTCCTCCACAACAAGTAACTAATTGCTGCTGCGCTAAATCGACCATCTTTGCTCGTAGTCAATGCCGGCCAGCGTTCTGCGTCAAATGCGCCATCGAGGCTCAAATGCAATTAAGTTAAAAAGCCATTGTGGCGACAATTTAATTCAGCGACAGTCCACTTTAGCGCCACTCGATGCGGTGTGCAGTAAGCCGTGAGTGCGGCAATTGAATTGATTAAAACTCGCTGACCGGCTTGCTGGTGAATGAAGAAATGAGTGAGCGCGCGTGCAAGCGCACGGGTCTCCCTGCACATGAACTGGCTTGCTGTCAGGGGCGACAAGGAAATGTGGTGTGCCGTGTGCTAGCCCAAAGCAACTTGTCATAATTTGCGATAAAGTTGAAATTTTTATGACAATTGGCCGTTTGAAAAATGCAATTGCAACAGGTGAGCGTGGGCAATAGTGCCGCACTCCACACAAATGCATGAACATGTGTGTGCATATGTACACATATGAATGTAACTATTTTTTCACTGAAAATTCATAAATCATGCCACGGATACGAGTTGGCAGTAGCAAGTGTGCTGCTTATAAAATGGTTGCTATCACTGATTGCCTCCATTGTGGCATCTTATTTCAGTGGAAATGTAACAGCAAGCACTTTACAGTTACATTTATGTTTAATTTAACACAAGATTTTATTGGCATCGTTAAGAAAGCGAAACAGGTTTCGATTCCCATTGAAATCAAAAATATCAAACAACTTTTTGTAACTGCGTTCACAACTCAGCAGGCAAGGGGAAATATCTGCGTGTATTTTTGCTTTGAAAAAGTGTCTCATTGCAATGTGGGGGCGCAAAACTAATCATCCCATCGGAAGATTTATAATATTTGCAAACGACGTCGTACCTCAATCATATTGGACACTTGTAAATTGCGGCAGCTGTCTGCTGTGTACAAGCAAGATAGATATAAAGATTTCCTTCACTCAAAATAACTTTTTTTATTTAATAAAAACTGTTTTCAAAAACAAAATTGAATGATTAGTTTTGCTTTCATATCAGCATCATCATTATTTCCACTCTCAATTACGATCAACTCTAAAACTTCTTCCGGCAAATGCTGAGCTCTTTTTTGTGGCAATACTCTTTTGGTAATATAAAGAAGTCAGAAGTCTTTTGAATATGTCTTCAAGTGAATTTTTTTTTGCATTTTCGAGAAAAATGCTCTCTAAAACTGTGGAAAACCTTGTTTCGAGCTTCCTGAGCTTCTGTAGATAATTGTCCAATTGGTAACAAGACGAATAATATTATCTCTGGCCCAAGGAAGAAATATTTCTAAAGTGTTGGAGGCATATTATATCATACTAAGAATAACATTCAACAAAATGTTTTGATGTACACCTAATTTTGTTTTTACACGGTCTGAAAATAAAATATTTTTAATTTTTTTACACGATTTTATTCCATTTAGCACGATTTAAAATTTTTTGTGCTTAAATTTTTTTTAGTCAAATTTAATTTTTGCGAAATATGTTCATATCACAAATTTAGGGGAATTTACTGGTCAGAGCAATTGAAATTTGTTAATATTTTGTGAATTATCAATGCAATCAGACGTGTTTGGTAAAGACATTTTTTATTGCCAAATTTGTTTTTCCAACGTTACATTAAATTTAACGCATTATCTTAATGGTAAGCCAAAAAATATTTTATATTTATTATATTTTAATTTTGTGAAATATTATATGTATCCCTAAAAGAACATGTCAAATACAAAACTAAAACGTAAAGAAATTTCTTTAGAAACCAAAATTGAAATTTTAGATCGCCTTCGAAATGGAGAAGGCTCAACATTTCTTGGCAAAATGTTCGGTTTAAATGAAGCCACAATAAGAACTATAAAACAAAATGAAATTTCAATTAGGCAATCGGTGATTTCTGGAACGAAACTATTTGTTAAGTCTTCATCATACATTAGAGATGCTACTAAAGAAAAAATGGAAAACGGCTTGAGGACAACGCACAAAAAAAAATTCCTTAGAAGGAAACAGTAACAAACAGCAAGCATTAAGGTTTTATAAAATGATAAAAGACGAACAACCGTCTACATCCATTCAATAAATTCACTACAACTTAAAAAAATAATAGCCGATGGTGCATATAGTCCAGATCAAGTTTTTAATGCCGATGAAACTGGTCTTTTTTGGAAAAAACTGCCGAGAAGAACATATGTGGCCAAATCGCAAAAAAGCGCTGGTGGTTTTAAAGTTCAAAAAGATCGAGTCACATTTTTATTTTGCAGTAACGCTGCTGGAGATCGGATGTTAAAGCCCCTGCTTATCAATTGTGCACTTAAGCCTCGAGCAATGAAAGGTGTCGATTTTGGTACATTGCCGGTTAATTGGATGGCCAATAAAAAAGCATGGGTGACAACTACAGTTTTCACAGAAGGGTTCATTAAATATTTTGTACCAGAAACTAGAAACTATGTGAATGAAAAAGGCTAAGAATTTAAAGTTGTGCTGTTGGTAAACAATGCACCCGGGTATCCTCAGTTTTAACACGAAAATGTACAAGTTTTGTTCCTGCCACCGAATACCACAATCCTAATCCAATCACTGGACCAAGGCACATACATACTTACGGTGTATACCAATTTCAAATGTATATTAACAAAAAATGGTTACAAATTTAATCTACAAAATAATAGCCATCGCTAGCGACACATTTTTCTTATCCTTCAGGCAATTTGTGGATGCCGCGCCAAAAACATTGGCCGTCTTTGGCCACAAACCAATCATCGAGCCATTTTTTGGCTTTGGCCCTGCTCCTGCGTGGCCCATCGATGCAAACAAATGATAATCGGAAGGCGCCAAGTCTCGTGAGTAAGCCGCATGCACCAGCGGTTACCAATCGTTCGTCTCCACCAATTCCCGGGTCGCTTTTGTTCGATGTGGCGGTGCATTGTCATCATGAAAAATTACTTTGTGACGCCGATCGGCATATTCTGGGCGTTTTCGGTGTATAGCGCTGTTCAAATCGGCCAATTGTCGTTGGTAGCGTGCACCACCTGGGTTTAATAGCTCGTACCAAATCATACCACGCTGATCCCAGAAAACACACAGCATTGCCCTGCGGCCGAAGCGATTTGGTTTGGCCGTTGTTTTTGGCTTGTGGCCGGGCGGACCATACGATCGTGTACGCTTTGGATTGGAGAAATACACTCATTTTTCATCACCCGTAACGATTCGATGCAAAAAAGACTTCCTTTGGAACCGGGAGAGCAGCATTTCACAAGTGGTTTCACGATGTCCGCAAATCGTAGTTTGAAGCCACGAAATTCGATATTTTTAAGAGCGACAAAAATGCATTGTTGTATGAAACGTAACAAACAATGCACTGAATATTGATGACAGATGACAGACGAAAAAACAAGACATTTGGGAAGGTTTAAAAATACTCCTAGCGACATCTATGGACTAATATCTGAAAGTCTCATTTCATAAGTATCTACCCGTATGTTATGTATGTGCCAGCTGGGTTTTCACGTAGAACCACCGACACAAATATGTAATGCTGGTTTAATTTAAGTGGTGGTCTAGAAATTTCAAAAAACAGATTTTTTGTTTTTTCGATATTTCGAAAGTATATTATCTTAAGAATATACTGTGAAATTGTGACACGAAAAATCCTAATATTATAGCTTCTACAGCCCATTAACTAGGTAGAGAGCGGTCCGCACGCTTTTGTACCTCAAACTTTGAACTCATTTATCTCGAAACGACTTCTTTCGGCCTGGTAATAAAAACACTATTCAACCGAATCCTCTGAAATTTCAATATGTTGTTCACAACATCAATGGCTATCGCCCGTACTACAATCATAATATTATTTCAATTATTTCGTATTTTTTTTATTAAAAAACTGAAAAACCCCGATTTTTAGAGTGTCAAATTCGAAACCGCTCCATTTTGTCAATTTTTTTGTTTGTATTCTAGTAGCGGGACATAGCTACAGTCATACTGATTAATAGTTATTTTGGTTTTTATGTTTCGGATAAATAGAGGAGCCCAAAAGGGACAGCATCGCCCAGGTCCAATTTTTCGGCATTTTTTAAATTATTAAGATTAAAATTTTTGTTTAATTTTTCAATGTAAAAGAAGTTAAAAAAAACCTAAAAAATTTATATACCGTTTTTAATTTTTTTTTATTGTAAAAAAAAATTCCTAAAACACTCTAAATTTTCGAGCTCTAGACCACCGGGACCCCTTAATTTAGAGCGAGAGCGAGTTTTTAGATACTGATTGGTAAGAAGATTTGGCAGACATTTGTGACAAGTGGTATCAAGATTACAGTTACCTTTAAAATATGAGGCTATGTTTTTTTTTTTATATTGCACGATTTCCAAAATAAAGGCCAAACAATTACTCTATGTATCGACACATGTTTTAGAGACTATCACATGGAAAATAAGCCAAAAGACGACGGTATTTTTATTTATACATAATATTTTGTAAGTTTTGTATCTCTCAATCAAACTGAGTTATATAATATAAAACCCTACTGTTTGCTTCTCACATAAGAGTCACCCTGGTCTATATCAAAAAATATCTATATACTATAGATCAGTCCAGCAAATACATATGTGAGAGTATTAAACAATTATTTCTATAAAGGGGGCGTCCATAAATTACGTGAGGTGTTTTTTTCAATTTTCTGGAGCTTCCCTCCCCCCTGGTGAGATGTCGTGAGATTTTATTCAACCCCCTCCCCCATCCCCCAATCTCACGTGAGATTTTTCAAAATGTGGGTTTCTTATGTAAACGCGTTGGATTGTTATTGTAAAAATAAAAAAAAATTTGCTTCGTGCTTTTATTTACGACTAGTTAAGACTAGTAATCAATATTGCTGAGAGTTATAAGTGTAATAAAAATTTAACAATAGAAGACTTAAATCGTAACTACTGCGATTAAAAAAAGAATATCTACTATAATTCAGTCCATGGAGAATCATGCGCGGTTTCAAGAGAGACTATTGGGACCAACATGTCCATATGATTTTCAGTAAAATCATGTGCTCCTTCAACTTCGTTCTAATCTAGCCACTCTAAGCCGTTGACGCTTGCGCACAGTGACTCATTAGCTCGTCTTGTGACAATCCGTGAGGGTCGCACTTTGCGGGACATACGCGCTTGCTTAGCTGGTGCAATCTGAGCTGCTCTCCTGTGCTCTGCAGCTCTTGTGATAGATGCGAAGTAAATACCGCATGTACTGCAGCATCTTTTCTCTAAATCATCACGTATACTTGGGCAATAGAGATCAATAGGCGTGCTGATGAAGGCATTCAGCGGTTGAATCGTTACGCGTATTAGAAATGGAGCAAATGATTTTCCGTCATGTTCTTTAAAGTCCGGAATTGTCAAACGTCAACCTGAGTGATAGGGCGTTCGGCTCATAGTGGCGCGAAAATAACCGACGGGCTACACTGTACCGGAAATTCAGATTAAATTGAGCTATTTGGTATAAAACAAATATGGTGGTTTGACAGTCGAAGTATGAATGAAATTATTTTCTTTCGAACGAATTAGTGAATGATCTTAATCATACTACGATTACGCTTGAAATTAAATCTTAAGCATGTACAATTTTTTTGTTTCAATCAGAAAAAAAATTGCGTGATATTTGCCGAGACCCCCCCTCTTTCCAACGTAAGATTATATGAGATTTGACTCGACCCCCTCCCCCCTTAAACATCTCACGTAATTTATGGACGCCCCCAAAGGGGTTTGGGTTTGTATTATAAGATACCCAGTGACCAGCAAAACTCACACTACTAGACAAAAATATATAATATATATTTCTAGCTGGTCTTTGATGACGGACTGCTTAAATCCTCTTGATAGCGAACGTGTTAAATTCTTTTTGAACGCGTGTTTTATTTTTAGAAACTAATCGTTTCTAAGGCATATAAATTATTTACTAAAAAATATAAAAATTAAAATTTAACTTCAAGTATTTAAAAAATTACCAACGCATATGTAATTTTTTAAATACTTGAAGTTAAATTTTAATTTTTATATTTTTTAGTAAATAATTTATATGCCTTAGAAACGATTAGTTTCTAAAAATAAAATATTTGAAATAGAAAAGCAAAATAAAACTCTAATTTTAAACAAACCAATACTAAGCCGGCTCTTCTGCATTTAAAATGCTGCTTATCGTAGCGTAGGATATAAAACAGAGCAAACAGTCAATAAATCAACCGCAACCACAATAGCAATACTTTTTCTATGTTTTCTTTTATGTTTTGCCTTGAGAAATCCTTGTATGTATGTATATTTGGCCAGGCAGTTCATATTAAAGAATTGCAATATTAGCGAATTTTTTGAATGAAACTAAAATGTCTACACATTATAGAACTGAGACCAGTTTTGTTTTAGGCTGTTTAACTCACAACTTTATGCCTGCATATTCATAAGTCCATTAACAACTTATTTTAGGGCTTTCGCTCAAAGGCCAAATAAAATACTTAGAGGCATGCAAAAGACATATAATATTAACGTTTTTGTTTTAAATTAAGTAAGTGAAAAGCGGCCGCTGTAGCCGAATGGTTTGGTGTGTGACTACCATTCGGAAGACGTAGGTTCGAAACTCTGTGAAGCATCAAATTGGAGAAAAAGTTTTTTCTAACAGCGGTCGCCGCTCGGCAGGCAAAGACAAACCTCCGAGTGTATTTCTGCCATAAAAAACTTTTCATAAAAACCATCTGCCCTTCGGAGTCGGCTTTAAACTGTGAGTCCCTCCATTTGTGGAACAACGTCAACAAGCACGCCACAAACAAGAGGAGGAGCTCGGCCTAACACACAAAAAGGGTGTAAACCCCAAGGTATATATAATATATATATATTATATACTAGCAAACCCGGCCCCCTTCGCTGGGCACACTAAAATAGAATAGATATGGTTTAGAACAGAAAATATATGATTTTCATATTATTTATTTCTTTATTCTTTATTCAAGCGCTTTGGCATAAGCAATATTTTTTGTTTTTCTATTTGTTTTTGAGTAAATATAAAATATAAATTGAAAATCAGGAAAAAAGAAGATTGTTTTTAAATTTCAAATCAACGCATATGAATAAACAACCGTCTTTTTTCCTGATCATCCATGAATTTTTCGTTTCAATTTATATGTTTTATTAAGCATTGGAGCTTTTTTAACCATTATCCATTTATATTTTTCAAAAAAAAAAACGAAAAAAAATTTTTTTTCCACGAACACATAATTTCATTCGGATTTCACATTAAATTCTCAAATTTCGTAAGAAACTATTCACTGTTCCAAAATCCACTCCAAAAAAATTCACAAACAATTTTTACATGTTGCACTTACGTTTTTTCCTTATGGCATCCAAATCAGAAAGAAATATTGACACATTGTAACTCACACTGTCAATTTGACAGTTCAGTTCCGCCCCAAGCGTTAAAAAAGTAAGCGACATTATGGCTGGTTCAAAAGAACGCTGTACCCGTTGCCAGTGCTCCGAATTACAACCAAACTTTACGAAACCCATTTTCAATACTTACTTAACAATGTGCGTAAGTTTGGTTTAATTCGGTTCAAAGACACGGCGGGTCCACGTTTTGGCACATATTTCGAGACCCTAGTCATCAATAGGTATGAAAATTACCCCGTATTAAAGCACTTATCAACAGCTTTCATTTGATATCCATATTGTACAAACACATTCTAGGGTCTACGTTTTGGTCTCTATCTCGAGACCCTAGTCACGGAGCGGATGGAAATACTCTGAACTAAAGCATTCACCAACAGCTTCCATTTGATACCCATATTGTACATACACGTCCGAAGGTTACCCGGGTCCACGTTTCGACCTATATCTCGAGACCCTATCTACCAATAGGTATCCAAACTATACGGAAACCATCTTCAATACCTCCTTAACAATGTGTGTAAGTTTGGTTTAATTCGGTGCAAAGACACGGCGGGTCCACGTTTTGGCATATATCAGTCACGGAGCGGCATGAAAAATACTCTGTAATAAAGCATTCACCAACTGTAAACAACAACTAAACAAAATTGATTTTATTTTCACACAGAAAAAACGTATTACATTCTTTTGGTGGTACGTCTCATCAGCCACCTGCTTAATAAATTCTGAATTCTTTATTTTACTGCCTAGCGAAGCGTACTGCTGAACTTCCACCAATGATCTCGCACAATTCATGCATTCGCAGATTTTCTTTCTGGCAATAAAACATAAAAGCGTGTGAGCGTATGAGTTCCCTATACTTTGATTCCAAACAAATTCTCCAATCGCACCGGGAACTCCTTCAACGAAGCTCTAAAAGCAAGTAGTCAACATCAACGGCATTGTATCTGTCGCCAAGTTTGTATGCACTCAGTCGTACGTATTATACCTGTGTTTACCAACAACATAGTAATGCTCAACGAAATAGTCATTATCATCAGCTTCATTACCGCCATAGGCGACACAGCAAACAATAGCATCGACATCGGTATCGGCATCGGCGTCAGCGTCAACGTTAGCTTCTACGTTCGCCTGCTGTCAACCGAGTAAATTATCTGCCCTTTTAATTCCGAGAAATCGCAACGAAATTCTAGGAAAAATCACTAAAATTCCAAGAATTAAACAAAATCTTCTGCTGCACCAGGTACATAGCTACAAACGCATGTGTGTGAGTGTGTATGTGTGTGAGTATGCATCCATTTGAGTGTGTTTTGCACGTACCTAGGGTATTCCCTAGGCAAACCACGCTTCGTTATCAACGGCTGGCACGATGTTATTTCTGTGTCTCCACCAATTTCCATTATCAGTCTGTTGCTTCGCTCTCAGTTTCGGTCATTCGCTCGTTCAATTGATAGGGATTTCGGTTAAAATTTGTGTAGCTGTTGTTGTTATTATTGTGTGAGTAAGTAATGGCCACATTCCCTAACAACCAAACAACCAACCTACCAGTCAACCGGCATCCCATGGAAGCGACATCAGCGAAGATTGAAGATGCGGCGCTTGTCTTCGGCGTAAATAAAAGAAAATACGAAAAGAAACAGTCACAGATCAGTGAAAGAGTTCAAGCGCTGGCGGTGTCGCAGCATCTACTTGTACATATACATGCATATGTACATATGTATGGGTATGTTAACTTGCCGCCTATGCGGAGCGCAGCGAAAAGGGATTTTGCTTTTCCACTGGCGCTTATCGAAGAAATTTTAATTTTTTCGATTTTGGTTATTTGCCCTCTGCTTCGCTTAAAACGGCGTTCCGCATTTCAAATTGAGTCGAAGAACAAAATGGATGGCAGCAGCCGTAGTCGTGGAAAGGAATCCCGTCTGACGCACTATCAGGGCAGCGTGAAGTGTATGAGTAGGTGAGGTGGCGCGGCTGCAGGGTAAGATTTGTGGCGCCCCTGCGAAAGTGACAGCAGCTAGCAAGCAAAAAGGTAGAGAGATAGAGTGTCAACTAAGAGACACGGAGTGGCAATTGTAACGAGAAGAGGGCGACGCAGGAACGGTGGTGGCTGGCGATTGCCGCTGAAACGGCACCACATCAGGCCAACAATCTGCGATGGCGATGGTGATGATGATGGTAATTTAAACGGCGCCTCGCACCATGTCCACACTAATGTGACGGTGGGGAAAAGGGCTATATGTAGCAGTGGCAAACAAAAAAAGGCGCGCGCCGTGTTCTCATACCAAAGGCGCTGTATGAGAGTGCCAATCCATAATGCCGTATGTACATATGGAAGCTGTATTTGGGAAATATTGTTTTTTTTTCGTTTTGCCAGCAGATACTTTTAAAATGCTGCAGATTCCTCGGATGATGATTTCATGCCCACATACTTACAAACTTATCAAACACACGAAAATATTCTGCCGAATTAATTATTGCACTTTTATGCGATTGCAATAAATTGGTTTGCTGATCTTTGCTATCACTTCAAAGCTCATCAATCAAATATTTTAGGGAATTGTAAATTTATTGAAACTTGCTTTGAGTTATAACGCTGCGGGCCAAAAAAAGGATTGATTGTATATCCGCGCGCAAAAGTGTGGATCGGCCCTTATTGACATAGGGACTGTTTGTAACAACATAGCGGACTCGAGATGCATATAGACTTGAGGCATTGAGATTTGAATTTAGTCATGTCCATTCTTCCGTTTGATGCTGCGTGTATTGAATCCCAATTTTATTCCTTCGTCTGTTAGTGATTGTGAGTTTGAGTTAGATGCGAATTCATTTATTGACTTTGTCTCTATCTTGTTAACTTCGGGTGAGGGTGTCAAAGGTATTGCTAAACTCTTCACAAACAGATGTCGATGTTATTTCAGCTGGTCTATTTAAAAAGTTTTTCGCTTTCCTATTCACTCCGGTTGATATTTAACAAATCAGTATCTACAGGTAATTTTATTGAATAATGGACATGGAATCATGAATTGCACCTGGAAAGACTATCTTGTTAAATCGTCAGTATCGCTAAAAAAATATATGGAACCTTTTCCAATCTGTCTATAGATCCATACAATAGTATGTTGTCCAAGTTTGGCATTATACATTGTCGATGAAGTCGACAAACAGCAAAGATAGTTCTTAAAAAGGGATCTTAAGAATACCAGATTTCACGCCAAACTAGCAAATTTTACTGGAAACCGCAGCTAAGGACAGCCACTTTTTTACATTGGGTCTCCATATGTTAATTTTTCGACCTTTCTTAGCAAAGTTTCGACTTATTTAAAAAATTAAATTATGTGAAGAGCATATGTGCCATTGGAAGCTACAACCTTGCACCATCTCTCAGGCAGCATACGGATTCCTCTGACAAAAAATTCGAGTTCTTCTGACTTGATACAGTTTGCAATGCCCTCGTAAGAAGTGAACCGCTCTGCAATAAGGGCTGATTGCATTAATCGGTAAACGGAACAGATGGTAATCCGAAAGTGCAATGCCTGGGAAATACGACAGATAAGGCAATATTTCCCAATTCAGTCCTTCTCAATATTTCTGGACCGATTTAGCCACATGTGGCCTGGCGTTGCCGCTCATGCAGCAAAATCAGTTTGTCATGTCTACCGTACCATTCCGGCCACTTTTCCTTGAGAGCTCGATTCAAACGCATTTGCTGCAGTCGGTAACGATCGCCAGTGAAGGTTTCAGATGGTTTAAGGAGTTCATAACAGATGACACCTTTCTGATCCCATTAGATGCTCAGCATAACATTTGAAGCTTGAATTTTTTTTTTCGCCGTCGATGGACCTGGCTCACCTGGCAAACTGCAACATTTTCGACGCTCAGGGTTATCATAATAAATCCATTTTTCATCGCCAGTGACGATGTGATGCAGAAAACCTTTTCTTTTCCGCCGTTCAAGATGCATCTCACACGTCACCAAGCGTCTCTCGATATCCCTCTCCTTCAATTGATGTGGCACCCAGTTACCTGCTTTGTGGGCCATTCCCATCGCATGCAATCGTTTACCGACGGTTGATCTGTCAACATCCAACTCTTTAGACGTATCATCAAGGGTTTGACATGCGTTTTCAACCAATAATTGTTGTAGTTGAGTATCTTCGAATTTTTTCAGTGCCCCTTCGAAAGTTTTATCACTCACGTCGAAATTGCCACTTTGGAAGCGTCGAAACCACTTTTTACAAGTTGTATTCGATGGAGCGTAGTTATATAAATATTGATCAGTATACGGCACGTTTGAGCTGCACTTTTCTTTAAAAGGTAGTAATGAAGCATGACTTCCCACAAATGCTGTTTTTTCGGGACAAGTGTAGACATTTTTGATCACATAAAAAGGGATCTTTACGCTTCAAGCGAATATCATCTACAGCAATCGAGACCTCACATATACACCTTCAAATCACTAGTATATTACTAGAGCAGAGACAAAAATAGTTACAGTAGCGACACTCCTTTTGCGAGGACGGAAACTTATTCCCATGCCCAATATATTTTGAAACTTTATATGAAGGTAAAAAAAAAGACTGCTGCATAAATTGTTGTAGTATGTGATACGAAAAAAAACTTCTTCTGGTATAAACATCTAAATGAAATGGGCTTAGAATTCGGATAAACTTTCGGCGAATGCATCAATAGCACCCAGTGGCAGAGCCTTTGCATACAGCTGTTGATACAATTAAAGGTCAAACACACCAGAGAGCATAGCGAAAAGGCACTTGCAATTGCATCACACATACACAAATACTTAGACCAAACAAAGGACTTAACCTATATAAAAGAAGGAATGCGGACTGAAGATATCTTAATAGTTTTCAAAGCACGAAGTGGTCTGCTTGTGTTAAGGGGTTACATACGTTACATACGTCCCAAATTTTCAAAAAGTTGATTTTTTTTATACAGATTATTATTTTTTATAGTTTTAAGCGTATTTCTGTGGAAGTCGATTGTAAAAATTCCCCATAAATACAAAGTTATGGTAGAAACTGTAACTGCCCGACGTGAGTTTGATGCACACAGGTAGCTGCCGTTCGTTTGAGTCAGCGATAATTCACTTTAAAGTTTATTTAAAGTTTAAACTCGTTTTCTCGAAACTACTTTTTCCGACACGGTCTGCATGATAACTCATACAGTTTTTAATATTTTTTGCTCTTTTTTTTAATATTCGGAAGTTTTCTGTATAGTCTGTCGAGCCGGATTTTTGATATTTTTATTAATATTAATATTTTAATAATAATAATAATAATATTTTAAGTTTAATATTTTATATAATGACGTAAAACGCATATTTTTTTCAAATGCCGTAAAATGCAAAATTTGTCGACATTCAAAACTCCGGCTCGGCAGACTATAGCTACAACTTTATTTTACAAGATTTTTTTTTACTTTTTACAGATCGATCAACATGTCAAGGAAAAATGACGCCGTGAAGCAACTTTTTTTCATTGCACTTTGAGTCACGTGATTTTTTATATACTAATTTTTGTAAAGGAAAATTTAAATAAATTTTTTTATAAAGTTTAAGTACTAATAAACAATGTATACAATTTTTTATATTTATTTCTATTGCTATCCCTTCTAAAAACAGTTTTTCTTTTGCCGCATTTTTGGTGCTGCTGGACGTATGTAACCCGTTAAATGCCTATAAATTCGGAAACGTGCCAAAAATATTCAGTCTCTGCAATCTGTTTTCTGGACAGGGCATCCTTCATTAAAATGTCCCAACCAACACGGCTTCAAATTTGGCTGTTTTCTAGGGAGATTGCGTATCAGTTTCTCAGAAAAGTTTCGAGGTCGATGTTGTATATAAGGACTTTTCTAAGGCTTTTGACAGAATTTAGCATGCTTTGGCGTATATTCCATATTTCTCTGTTGATTAGAGTCCTCTTTTGAATCGTAAATTTGTGGTTGTTGTTGACAATCATAAGTCATATTCTTTTATTGCATAATCTAAAGTCCCACAACGTTGTATTTTGGGTCCTTTGCTATTTGTCTTGTTTATAAATTATTTAAAAAACTAGTTTTCATATGCCAAGTTTTTACTTTATCCTGACGATCTTGAAATCTATTATATTGTAATAAATTTATGCGATTCACAAATGCTTCCAAATGATTTTGAGAAAGTTCTTTCTTAGATTAGATTAGATTTAGTTAAGGTTTCCACTTCGACCTCATGGTCTTTTGTCCCCTCTACTCATTACAGTACCTCATCCACACCCAGTTCCCTTATTAAACTTAAGATAGATCTGCGTTGGACTGAGCGTATGTGTTTTTCTTCCGGCTGCAAATGGCCGAGATGGCTCAATCTTCTCCGCGCTACAGCGCTATATTCAAGTTCTTTATTAGTGTACTAGTAATCTACTATTTTTAAATATTTTGAAATGCTGCCACATAATTTTCGTCAAGAGTTTTTCTTCCTTGATGTCATCTTATTTTATCTCGAAATGTGACTGAGATCGGCCAGTGAAATATTGAGCTTAACAGTCATTTTTGACCCAAATTTCACATTTAATAGTCATTTAACTATATAATTTCGAAATCTTATGCTATATTTGGGTTTGTCAGGCGCAAGACAAACAGGCCCAAAGTTCGTTCTAAAGTGGAATATGCAACTTTCATCTGGAGGAATTATTACCCGAGTTGAATGTATCCAAAAAGTTTTCATTGGCTTTGCTCTACGTTCTCTTCGTTTTCATAACGCCATTCCTTCACACTATTCTAGATGCGTGCAATCTCTCCAAACAACCCAGATGGTTGAAAAATAATGCATTATTTTGTTTACTCTGGGATTTTCGGTTTTAATTATTTTAAGCAATGAACTCGCTCTCCTTTACATTATTTTTCTTAGCTTCTCATTAAAGCTAAGATTGAACTAGGCAATTTGTTTTAGCGTTAATGCCACACAAAATGGTGATAATGTCATTTACCCAAAACATTCACAATGCAACAACAGCTACTTAAAGCCTGCAAGTGTATGGCCGCAAATGTTGCAGCTCGCGCCTCTGCAAGAATCTATTAGGAATGCTAAAACTATTAATTAGAAGCTGCGACCGGGAGATGGCCGATGGGCAAACTACTTACTTAACGAGGCATGACGCAAACTTGTGAAGCGGTTTTTGATGCTGTACCAAAACATGCAGTAGATATAGACACATTCATACGTTTGTATGTATTTGTAATTCGTGTATGTACGTACGTGTGCGTGCGTGTAAATGGACTCCAACTGCAGCGAATATTTTAATGGTGTTTGATTGGTTAGAGGCGAAAATTCAGCACGGTGTGGATACTGGAAAAATGCACACACACACGCAGATATATACGCACACACATACATGCACCTTTGCTACAGCCGGTACATTCAATTGTGAACGATGTTGCTGCTGTAGCTTGCCTCGAGTGGCACTGCTGCACGATTTTGTTGCCTGTTGTTATGTGAAAATTTATACCAGCGATATGGCTAATGAACTGCAGCAGTAGCTTTGATTATGCCATTTTTGGTTAAGCCATATTGTTGTTGTCTATACATGTATATTTTTCTGTATGGACAAGGTGGCGCAAAATTAATCACCCTATCGCAAGACTTATAATTTTTCGAAATGGCGTCGTATGTCAAATATATTTAAACAGCTCCAATGTACAAGCATACATGCGAAGGAGTGTATAAAGAAAGACCAAAATAAAGCTTTCCATCACTCAAAATTATTATTTTTTTATTTAGTAAAAAAGTTATTCACAAACAAAATTAGATGATTAATTTTGCGCCACCTTGTACTCTGCTTGTCAACTACATATATAGCTGCTGTTCGCGATTTTGTGGAAATGCTTTTGATTTGTTTTTGCTTATATTTTTATGTAATATGTCAGTTTGTTGTTGTTTAAATTTATGAATATTTGTTCGCCATAATCAGCCGCCGTCGGAATTTAAGTCACGTGAAAATTCATTTATCAACATCAGCGAAATCACATTCGAGACTAAATGTGTACAAACATACGAACGCATATTTTATTGCACTTTCTTTAGCTTTATACGAGGGTTGTTTTTTATAGTTTGAAAACACAATAAAATAATAATGAAAATGACTTTATAGTTTTTCAGAAAATTCTTCTTGGAAGGCGAAAGCAGAAGTTCGCTTAAATCAATTTCCAAAGCACTTTTGCCACTCAGAAGTCGGTTCTTCTAAAACGAGCTGCTTTAAGGCTTCAACAGATTCTTTAGGCGTTGAAAAACATTGACCTTGCATTTTATTTTTGATGTTCGGAAACAAAAAGAAATCAGAAATCAATAGGTGCGAAATAACAGCTACAGGCGACTGAAAACTTCTCTTGTGCGAACCGATACTTGAGATCACGCATTATTTTTGGTGAAGAAAGATTCGTCTTCAGCGGTTGGTGTTCTTTAATTCTACGAAAACTTCAGGCAAAGAAATAGTGTGTACCACTCAGAATGGATATTTTTAAGTCTCTCAAGTGATACGGTTGCGATATGACCATTTCAGACTTTCCGAACACTTTCGAAGCAGACGACTTTCTGTTTTAAGGTGCTTCTTCCGCGAACAACTTTTGTTGCATTAAGCTCGTCTTGGTGTTCTGTTACCGATTCATATGCATAGATCTAAAATCCGCCACCTGTTACCATACCATAGACGTGCTTTGAACCAACGCGACTGGATTTGTCCAACATTTCTTTACATCAATCGACGCGAGTTAGTTTATGGGGCATTTGGGTAGTTGTCAAATTATGAGGTATCTAACGAGAGCATATTTTCTGAACCAATTGTTCATGCAATATTGAATGTATTCTGGTCCCACTAATGCCCAAGGATGCTACGATCTCGCGATATGTCACACGACAATCTTGCGTTATCAATTGACGCACGATGACCACACGCTGGAACTCATTGTACCAGCGTTTCATAGTGACTAAGTGTGGTGCTTCAACGCCAAAGTCAAAGTAATTTGATCAATGCACTCCTGTCTCGATAATTCTCGTTAAAATGCGTAATAAATTATCACATGAAAATTCTAGTAAATTAATTCCATCTTTTGGACAAAGATCAACGTCTTGTTAGCATAGGAACTAGGACTTCAAGGTCATGACGTCAATGAACAGGCGAACTGCTTAGCGAAATTTGATGCTACATCGAAACTTCATGGACCAGAATGCTTTTACAAGCTTGCCAAATCAAAAATAAAGGAAATTATAAGCCACTGGGAAGACAATGAATTAATGTGATACTGGGCTGAACGTTCAGAGTGACTCTCACCAGGGCAAACTCTCACTCGATACAATACTGGACATAGCAATGTACCTTATCGTTTCAAGAATCTGGGATTAACAGAAACAAGCGTTTACCA
This sequence comes from Anastrepha fraterculus, assembly GCA_037575425.1. Taxonomy (NCBI): domain Eukaryota; kingdom Metazoa; phylum Arthropoda; class Insecta; order Diptera; family Tephritidae; genus Anastrepha; species Anastrepha fraterculus. Next base: position 251,780 of record JAYXIM010017186.1, read on the forward strand.
TTTTTATGAGCTGGACGATGAATTACCAGAGCGACTCCGTTGAGAATGTGTGGCCCTCGCAAGATGCCTCCACTTATAGGCTTGCGGGCAAGCGCAGTAGACCACATTATATGTATAGCGCAGTGTATGTATGTACATATGTATAAATGCATATACCATACTTGTATCGGGTGTTTTTTTTAGTTCCATGAGAGCTATCGATACCGATAACTACGGTTTGGCAGCTAAGAATGACAAACTCTGCTGACCTTTCTATTAGTAAAGTAAAGTTAGTAAAGTTTGGCAAGCCATCATGAATCGTTTAACCCCAGAACAACGCTTTAAATTGTGGAAATCTACTCTGAAAAAAAATTATTCTGCTCGTGAAGTTCATGGATCATTGGCGGCATTATCGGTGCTTATTTCTTTCGACATGAGGAAAAAGCTGCCGTTATGGTGAATGGCGAGTGCTATGCGCCTTTTCGACTAAATTTTCGTTTCCAAAAATTATTTAGCTATGCATCGACGACATTTGGTTCCACCAAGACCGCACAACTTGCCATGCCGCGCGCTTAACAATCCATTTATTGCAGTATTTAGGCCACCATTGACACCATACGGCTAGATTTATTGGAAAAAGTAATCAAACATTAGGCGGATGAATGGACCATGTAAATCGTGGTAGCGGTGGACATATGCCGAATTTCAAAAATGAAATGCCATCAAATTATCCACCAGATTATAATAAAAAAATTCATGCCAACAACATTTCTGTTTTGTATTATCATTTTAAGTTAAGCTCTTAAAAAAATGCCCCAATTTTTGTTTTTTTGTTTTTTGTTTTTTCCTTGTTCACTCTTCATAGGGCCTTGACAAGACTCAGTCTTGCGTTGGTTTCGGTAATCTATTTTGATTTCTGGCAGAGTAGGTGATTAGCCTGCCGCTACCAGTCCTAAATAGTGGGAATGCCCACCTGTCGTTGCTTAGGATCAACGGCTTCTTATTGCTTTGGAGCGCCATCTGTGCTTCACATTTTTCTGCCAGAAGGATCCCACAGATGGTTGAGGACTTTGCTAAATTTGGTGTGTCTACGCTATTACCGCGGTTGCCCGATTCCTATTGCTGGCGCCACTGATGCAATCAATATATATGTAGATGTAAAATCACACATCCAAGATTATCGCATCGAAATAAGAAGAAAAGCTTAGTCTATATGACTCACGTGCTTTTTTGTGGAATGACGCCCATGAATAGAAACTAAAGTGAGCACTGCAAGACTTGTAAAGGCGGAGTTGGTTAGCTCATAAGCTGCTAGTTATTGGTGACGTCTTTGAGGCTCCACGCGCCTTAGATCATTACGAATATGTTTTACATGCACACATACTCTATTCCATTTATTAGCTGATTGCATAAGATTAACAATGTTTTCTCCGTGTTTATGATGTTAAAGCATTCGGGAGCATAGCGTCGGCATTGGGACAAGAAGTGATCGAAATCTTCTTCACTCTTCGTGCAGATTGGGAAGTTTGGTGAACTGTCATTTCCAAATTTATGAACAGATTTTCGAAATATCTCATACCCTGAAGGGAATTAAGTTAGGTGATACTTTGTTCGCACATTATTTCCTTCCCTTTCTAGTCAAGCCGTAACGATGGGTATTCATTCATGCGCCCATCTACGTTTAGCTAATCTGTTCCACCTTTCTTGTGCTTCAATATTTTTACGCTTTACTTTACTAAGATTAGTCCTGCAAGGACGAAGAAAGCGTCGTTAGAAATTGTACGGAAGCCGCAGATAGTCGCCAAAGCGCTTAGCCGATAGATGGGTATCAGTTTTTTGGCGCAACTATTTATGATGATAATGAGCCAAGCTGATTATTTTACTCTACAAGACTAGTTTTCTGTGACTAGGACCAGCATTTTTTGGTACTACTCATAAAAAAAGGGCCTGCACATTCGATGCCTTCTCGAAGCATGCTCTTGGCGCGTTTTAAAGCTTAAACGACTATCAATCATCACCCTCATGTATTTTCAATTCATTTCAAAATTTTCATTTTCAATTGATAGTTACTGTCCATACCTTTGCATTCACAAATTCTACTGCCTGTTTTATGCTCAGCTAATGCAAAGTTCATAGACCTCAACCAAGCATTGATTCTGCTTACTGTCCAACTCTTGTGCAACTTCTAAACGCCGTCATACATCGGGCTCTATATTAATGGACCTAAGACCATACCTTGGGAACTCTTCATACCGTGTACTACTCAAGGTACTTTCCTCTTCTATGACTCATACGCTATAGCCTAAGAAATGATTCATAATTCTGACAAGTTTCGTTAGAACGTTTCCAGGGATTTGGTGGAAGGAGTCTACATAAAAATTTAAAATGGCCACCACTACATACTATATATGGAGGCAACGATGATTTTTTATTGAATACCTCTTAAATTTATTTGATAAAAACGAGATATTTTTAAGCTCATCCCCTCAATTGGATTTTTTCATATGAAATTTAATTCGTCTAAGATCAAACATAAATCAGATATACTTCGCATGCAATACCTTGGTTAGGTTAGGTTAAGGTGTAGCGGTTTTCCACTATGGGACGCACTCAGGCTCATAGTCTACTGTAACGCCGCGTGGAGCACTTGTCCTTATGTCTCCTAAAACCAGTGCGAACTCTTCAAAAAATTTAGAAGGTCCCCGATTTCCACAATACTGAGATCTTTTAGCACATTAAAAAATTGTTTACCTAAAATGGTGAATCTTCGTCTGAATGGATCAAAAATATATGTACCTCTTCTGCCGAAATCATGTGATTCTACTACGAGGTTCTAAGCGTGTCTGACTATAATACATTACCCAGTTATTGTAGAAATCAGTTTGCTGAGAGTCGGCCATACTTGTTGGGCGATTCTGCAAGTGGAATTGCTACGCCATCTATCGCTTGCTATTCTCAAAAATGTCTGAAAAAGAAGGAGCTTACTTGTCTGTGCCATTGTCTGAGTACTCAACAGTCAGTTTGGTGCCGTGTCCCGCTAGGCTAGGAACCCACGTTATCTTTAGGTGACGTTACTCAGCAATCTCGTTAAGAGATGTGCGGCATTTCTTGGCTACCTTGGTTGTTGTCTGTTGGCTGCTTTGTGGGACATTTCATCGCCGTCTGATTATCAGTGAAAATATAGGCCTCTTTTTGTCGCTAAGGCTTAGCAAGTGGCGAATAGATGAAGCAAAGGAATATATGTCGACAACGCGGGAAGAGAACTGTATTACTATTAAATTACATGTGCTGGTAGGGCAGTGCGTCCTAATGAGCTATAGCCATACTCGCTAGTGGCGAATCTTACTCGATAACTTTGTTGTTGTTAATCGAGCATAGAAATAGCGACCGGGGAAATAGCTAATAGAAGAGGCCTTATATTTATCAACTTTAGGTATCACATCACACTGCACGAGTTATCATCACAGTTCGGGGGGAACCTTTGCTTTCGTTACAATTCGCCTCCACATTACTCGGTCCTTAGCTTTTTTTCATATCAGATATGCTCTTAGTTCTTATGTCGTCTTATATGTCGTCTCTCTAACATTTTCTCAAAGCTTTTAGTATTGCCATCAGTTCAACCTGAAAGACACTGCAGTAAGAGGAAAACTAACTGCAGCGAAGGGGAAAACTAAAGAAGATTCTCAGATGTTCAGAATATACACCCCCGCCCACCTTGGCCTCGAACTGTGAGGCATTTGTGTATGCAGTGATGAACTGAAACTGATTTACATCGTCCTGTTCGCACTCTTTTCTTGAGGATAGAATGGTTTTGAACGTTGTAATGAATACCAAAGGCATCCATATGGGCGTGTCGATGTATTGTGAGCCAATTAGAGTTTACAATACTAAAGATGATTCGACTTCAAAATACAGTATATATAATATTTTCATACATACATATATACCACAGGTAGTCTCCGCCTAATTAAAACAACTTTTGGTGGCGCTAGATGCCGTGTGCTGCACAAGGCTGAGCTATCGGAGCCATTCGGAGTTCGAAGCGAAGTTCCCTAGGGATGTGTTATTCCTCTTTCTAAAAGGAGACGTCCTCGAAGCAGCCTTAGCCCTCTTCCCAACTGGGGTCTTAAATAGACGATGACACATCGGTTATGCTGCCGACTTATAAGAATACCGCTTGGCACACCGCCTAACCGAAATGAAGGAAATGGGTTCCGCGCTTCATAGGGAAGCTAGGTCTGCAGGCCTTAAAATAAGTTTTGACAAGACGAAGGTGGTGGGTTGGTGGATGGCAAATAAAATGGGTTCATGTGTGGAGATTGCAGGTAACTCTATCGAAACTGTGAATGGATTTACTTACCTCGGCAGCAAAGTTGCTCCTGGTGGTGGTACGGATGTGAGACATATGCTCCCGAATCGAAAAAGCCAGAGGGTTTTCGGGATATTGTAATTTTCTGGCCAAAAATAATGCGCTCGAAAAAGCAAACATGGAGCCGTTAGATATTTGGATTATAGAAAAGTAATGGAAGTGTATGGGTCACTCTTTATGCAAGCAAAACGGTAGCATAGCGAAGAAGGCAATGGAATAGAACCCACTCACAGCGAGAGGGAGACCGGCTGGCAGGCCAAGGGAAACCTGAAGAACAACGATGGCTCGCGATACGGCTCAGCTTGGGTTAAGCTGGAAGCAGGTGAAGAAGTTATCCAGCAATTGGATTGATGCCCTATGTCCCGCTAGGGATTCAAGGGATCAATGATAGTGATGACATATAAACATATATAGCTACACTAAAATATCATTAAAACTTACTTCCACAATTTAGTACAACTAAACGTATAGTTCAATTAAAATCTTGGATTTTTTATAGAAGAAAAAAAAAAAACAATAATGGCTCCCACAATTCAACCCTCTGTCACCCTATGTTTTTTGTTTTGCTACATTACTACATTGGTAAGGAATCCTCCATTAAATATTGGTGAAGGCAATTTACCTGCGTTCGCGATTGCGACCGCGACTGTTTATTCCATAAGATGCGTATCGACAGGCCCACAATAACGATCAACAATGCCACATACTCACATACATACAAGCATATCAAGCATAGATCCATACACACATATGTACATACATTCAATATTTATAGGCCATGCAATCGCAAAACATCTGTCTGTACGATGGTGTGCCTCTCATGAAGACTGCCCGTCCGTCTGTCCGCTCCACTGGCATGTGCTCGTATTTCTTTATGCCAACTGAAGACAAAGTGCTGTAGCGAGTGATTGTTGTTGTTTTGGTGCAACTTGGTTACGACATGTTGCCACAAACTCGTTTCGTGTTGCATGGCAATTTTCATTGCTGTCCAATATTGCTGAGCTGCCTTCTAAGGCATTTAAAAGGTGGAGTTACCAACAAACACAGCTGCACTCACGAACGCTGATTGGTGGATTTGATGCTATTAAAAGAGCCTTTTTCGTGTTTTTTTATTATTATTACTTTTTATTCGATTTCATTAGATGGCAAAGTTGTTCGTGGTTCTGTTTTTGTTGGTCGTTTTTTCTTGTTTTTTATATTCTTACAGCCTTTTAAGGGATTATTAATGAAGTTGGGCGATGGCTGCCACAGGCATACATTTTATTGCATGCCGTTGTCACGAGGTAGCACTGGTATTGGTAAGTGGTGGGTTTGTAGTGATGGCGCATTGCGTTCTACGCGTATTACGCACATTATTTCCTTATTTTATTTTCATTTTATTAAATTTTATTACATCGTTAGTGGACAAAAAAAATTTCTTTAATTAAATGACTTTCATGTACCATATATATGTATGTATGTATGTATTATGTATATATGCATGTTTTTTATGTATGAGGGTTTCTTTTCTTTCTTTCATTTTTTAGGGTTTCTAAACAAGTAATTCGCAGTGATAATTTTCACAGGGCTTAGACAAATTTAAGCTTACTTAATCCGGTTTTCTATGGGACTGCTTTAGCTGAGATTTCGAAATAATTTTTTTTTTTTTAATAAAATTTCAAATTTAACCTTTGCCAAAATATTAAAAAAGCAACATTAATACATTTGTGGACGCGACTGGTATAGGAAACCATTTTAGTGTAGTACTAAATGGCGTGAATGCTATAGGATTCAAGTTCTAAGACCATTTACCACCAATTTCAATTTATAGCATCAAAAGTCTTTCGCAATTTTTATGAACTTCGCAGCAATTACGAACATAGATTGTTTTATATTAGAGAATTCATAAATCTTCATAGATGCGTCGATAACCTCATACGTCGACAAGGCCAAATATCTGAACACTTGATGTCAAACTCCGCTAGGTCCTTCGTAAAGAAAAACACGAGCAGAGCAATAATATATTATCTCATTGGTAGGTAGGCGCTTATCAATCAGAAACAAATATCTTATTTACCAACAAAATATAAGACCGGTTTGGACGCATGGTATGCAATTCTGGGGATCCACTAGCCAAAAGTTCAACGGCTGCAAAACAAAATCCTCTGAAGCATAGTAAACGAAGTCAAGCCATAAGAACATAAGGAAGGACCTTCATCGTGATCTTGTCATACCAACTGTGACTGAAGTAATTTTCCACAACTCACAAACAGCGACTAAAAATAATATCAACAATGCCGCATCCAGCTTACTTCGGCTTATGCACGCGCATCGGCTGTCTGTTAGTTAGCTAAATGACAGTCCAGAGTATTGTTTACAAGCGCGCGAAAGCATTTTGTCAAGAGTAAACGCGAAAAAAGAAAATCAGTAATGGATCTCAAATGTAATAGTGGGATTGCTGTATATTTGGCTGGAAAATGACAATCAGCGATTGTTCGTCAGCTCGAGCACCTTAAAGTAATAAAGTTTTTGTTTATCACACCATTACTCGTTACAATGATACTGGAACCATCGCGAAAGGTCATGGAGGTGGTCATCAAAAGACTGCAATGTCACGTGAAATGGTTCAAGTGGAAACGACTTGAGTGAAATCTCCGACGAAGTGTCAATCAAATGGCAAAAAAACTAAAAATATCTGACCGTAGCATCAGCCGCATACTGAAAAATTATCTCAAAGTCAAGCCTTACAAGATCCAAAAGGCGCTTGATCTCACACCAAAGCAGCAACAAGTCAGCCTTGAGAGAACGAAGGAGTTGCCTCGCTTGGACGAAAGCGGTAAATTTCCGAACATTGTGAGAAAATTTTTCAAATTGAGCAATTCGTAAGCCCCCAAAGCGATAGGGTTTATTTGACCGACCGTTCATACGAGAATTTGAGTCATCGATTGGTCACCAGAAGGCAGCAGCCGCCGCAGTTAATGGTTTGGCCCGCTGTAACCGTAGATGGGCGCTTTCCATGCGTTTTCATCGAGCCTGGCGTCAAGGTAACTGCGAAATATTATCGGGTAAGTATTCTGGAGGTCGCTTTGAAGACGTGGGCAGACAAACATTTCGAAGCCAGACCATGGACGTTTCAACAGGACTCGACACCGTCTCACAAATATCAAGTAAACCAAGAATGGCTAAAAAACCTCGTTCCGAACTTCATAACGTCCACACAATGAATTTCAAATTCACTAGACGCGAATCCGGCGGATTATCCTCTTTTAGCCATTTTCAAGAGCAAGGTACGAACTAAAAGATTCACCAGTTTCGAGGCGCTGAAAAACGGCATTGTCCGCGAGAGGGTGAAAATACCTGCAAACCACAATCGGGCATCTTGCGACTTAGTTGAACCAACTGCACCACAAATCCAAAGTTGATATTCAAGATATGCTTTTAGACCGGTGATGTTGACAGTAAAATTACATGGATTTTTCAAAAGGCCAACGAAGTTGGGTAGATTGTATACACTGGCACCGGGCCAGATTTTGTTGCTCTTTCCTTTGTAACACTTTGAAATGTTGTTTTTAAGTTGGTCCACTTTGCTTTGGAAACCTTTCTATACTCCTTGCTATACTCTGCTATGACGTTTTTCCTGTTTTATTGTATGTGTTCTCAAATAATCCCAGGCCCCAAGGACTAAATTAAATCGTGCATTGACTCAGTCGTGCAGGACGAGGCAATATGTGGTTTTTTTTCTATTTTTAGAGGAGGTTGCAGGAGGCTTCAATGAGCAACGCATTTTACATAGCAGCAGAAACTTCATAGTCGGCATCCACTTTAATATTAAAAAAAAAAATTATTTAAAAATATATAAATAATAATAATAAATAAATTATTTATTTTGATCGGATATGAGTGGCTGATAAAAATCACCGCATTTTTTACAATCTGATTTTCGACCATGAACAAAAAAGTTAGTCCTGCCATAAATTCTGTGACAAATTTTAAAATGCATACAGGGAGAACAAATTCGCAAAAAAAGTTCCCTTATTTTTGCTTTCGTTCGTATGTATCGTCTACTCATAAATTATACTCAGTTTCTCTCCTATAAATTATATTCAAATTTTGCTTGTTAACAATGGAGTGGGCAGCTAAGGATAATCGCATTGCTGTGATGGCATTACAAAAGTGTGATACAAGTGCGAGGGAGATTTACGAACTGCTGAAAAAACTGAATATTTCGAGAATGTTTGTTTACTGCACGACAGAAAAAGAACTGGTCGTCCTCGCGTGTTTGAAACCAGTGCAGCCATAAAAGCCGTTCAAGAAAGAATTCGCAGAAATCCCCTTAGAAAACAGAAAATCTCACATGAAAATCTTCTGTCGCTCAAGTGGTCAACCTTTGACAACGCGCTTGAAGAAACTTAGACTCGACAGATGCAAACAGGTTCTTCGGTGGCACGCCGTCAACGGTCATGAAAATATTCTTTTCACAGATGAGAAAATTAGCACTGTTGAAGAAGTTTCCAATAAGCAAAACAACAAAATCTATGCTAGAACTTCTAAAGACGCAAAAAATATTGTTCCAAGGGTGCAGCGAGGCCACCATCTAGCCTCCGCAATGGTTTGGGGTGGAGTGTCTTGTAAAGGCGTTACATCTCTTCAGTTCTGCGAAAAAGTGATTAAGACCAGAGCAAAAGTATACCAGAAGATTGTCTTTGAAGGTGCGGTGAAGCAGTTGAGCAGTACTTTTTTTCTGTGAAGAGCGTTCGATCTTCCAGCAAGATTCCGCTCCAACTCATAAGGCAAAATCCACCCAGCATTGGCTAACAAACCATATTCCTCGTTTCATAACCGCAGAAGATTGGCCGGTATGGCCTTCGACAGGCCTCACAGAAATTTGGAGAGTCTCAAACAATCTTTGGTTCGAGCAGCGACGTCAATATCTATGGAAACCGTGCATGCTGCAATGGCTGAATGTCCCATTGAAGGCTTGTGTAAAAGCAAATGGTGACCATTTCGAATGAAAATTAAGATTTTTTGATGTTTACATGATTAAATAAAAGTAACTTCATTAAAAAAAGTATTATAATTTTATATCTACAGGGTGGTTAAGTTTCAAGGGCCGGTGTTGATTTTGAATAAAATACAATTTTTTTAAGGAAATTATTGTCATTTCTCTTTATTATGATAATATTGCTATGGCTCAATTACGTATGGAATAAAATATTGGCCAAACGGTCGCCGCGGCCTCGGCGGCACACCTCCATCCGATGGTCCAAATTTTCGATGACGCTGAGGCATAATTGAGGTTCTATGCCGTTAATGTGCCGAATTATTTCATCCTCTTGAATTGTTGCTGGCTTATCGACATACACCTTTTCTTTCAAATAACCCCAAAGAAAGAAGCCCAACGGCCCAAAGAAAGAAGTCCAACATCGGCCCTTGAAATTTAACTACCCTTTATAACGGACTTAACTTGCAACAGAACTTATGGCAGGACTAAATACTTATATATCGGTTTGGGGAAAAATAAATCCATTGTTATGTGTTCCAGGGTGTTAATAATGGCATTCTTCTGTTAAAGAATAGATGGCTAAGGTGAAAAAGTCGATAAGATCACAGAAATAATCGAACTTGAGCGGCATCGCCCATGAGCTAAAGAGCGAGGGCTAGGATAAGCTTTCGCCATATGCGCAATTAGCATTAAATACGACTAAAGGTCTTTTACTGGGAAATTATAAACGAACAAGAAATTATGTATCACAATCCCGTCCTTTTAATGGAGCTCTTTCAGCGGTGAGTTCAGGTGCAATAGTTGAAAAGTGAGACTCTGCTGGGCGTTATTATTCTAATATGATGGCCAATGGTACGCCCATAGCTTTTCGCTGATGGATGTTGTGGTCAACGCCGTTTACGTCGATGTTGTTTGAATGGCTGTGCTTCCCAAACTGGGTGAAGCTTAAATAGCGTCTGGCGCTGTTTGAATCCCACAATCCTCTGCTGTTTTGACGATGCAGCATTTTTTCCTACAGTATTTCCTATAGCCAATTCATTGTGTGTAGAGAGAAAAGAAGAGGCTTTATTCCTAAACCTTAAATTTTTCCAACGTTTTATAATAATGATTTACCGAAAGCTCGTCATCTTACTCGTGACAATGCCGGACAATTGAAAAGTTAGTGAAAATCAGTTTCTTTCTCTACAGGTATGCCATAAATTGTTGTGTGGTATGTTTAACCTCGTCGCGTGCTCACCTAACTTCTGTGAGTACCGCGGCTAGTGTAAAAATGTCGGGTCGTCCATACCCATGCAGTTGTATGACGCCGGTTTTAGTTGGAGATTTTAAGCAAGAACTTCCAGTTGTGCTTCATTCTGGTCGCGCTGTGACATTTAAATATTGTACTAAAACCCATGCTTGGATTGCCTTATGAATGCGCATGGAATAGTTAAGTATGAAATACAATTTTGCCATTTTTCTTTTTCTTTATTATAGGATTAAATCTTGTTCTTCAACCACTTTCGTACAAGCGATACAATTTGTTTGGATTATTTTGTATGCAAAATAGTATAAGTTATTGATAGAGCTGCATGTCCAACACTTATTCTAGCGTTTGGGAGAGCGTCCGGGTGGCCTCTTAATCATCGGCCTTCTCTTCATTACTGATATAGCCAACCTATTGTCGGACATGCGTGGCACGTGATTTTTCCATTCCCTTCTTCGCCTTCGGCGCCTTCTAACAATGTCTTGCGTTTCGCATATCCCTCTAATCTCTTGGTTTTGCATTAGATCTCTGCGAGTTAGATCTCAAGAATTCCATAACTTGTTCGATACTCTTTCCATACACTGCAAGCTTACACCTGAGCGGCTGTTTAGATATTGTCATGCTCTTCGCCGTGGCTACCGATATCTGCATTAAATGCAAAAGCAGCATTCCATAAGGCATGCAACATCCGCTGAAGGTCGTCTTCGTTGTCCGACGTTATAACTGCGTCATCGGGGTAGCACATTATCTTGTCTTCATTTCGCTTTTTCTCCTGTAGATTTTACAGTAGGTATTATCTCGTCCATAATCAGATTGGATAGGACTTAAGCTGTCACCTCTCTGTTGTCACCGGTATTGGGGCCGGTATTCCATTATTAGTTTTGACGGAAGTGGTGTTTCCGGTGTTGAGATTTCTAATTACTGCCAGAACATTGGTGTGAATTTTGCGATTTTCGAGAATTTTAATTACATCTTTAAGCAAAACTTTATAAAATGCTTTTGTCAGGTCGATAAAACATAAAAAGCCGTTTTTTTATATTCCATAGCTTTTTCGACGAGTTGACGCAAGATAAAGATGGCATCTACTATCGAGCTGTTCCATCTGAATCTTTGTTGCTTTTCTGCAATGCCAGTTTCTGCAATATAGTCAGCTAATATTTTAGTAAAAAGTTTTAGTTCGGAGCTAAGCAAGGTAATTCCCCACGTAGTTGCCTAACAGTTTCTTATCGCCTTTTTTGGAGATAGGAATCGTGTAATAATGCTTCCAGGCCGATGGGATTGTGTGGTTTGGCAGAATGAGGTTAAACAAATTAGTACTTTATCATTCCCTACACTGACGGCCACATTGGCCACAAGCTTTCGATGCTTTCCTCCTCCACAAAAGAAAAAAAGTGCTATCCAATACTTGTGTGGTAATTGCATTGACACCTTGAGCCTTTCGCCTTAAATTTTTCTGCCAAATGGCGACCTGACCTCCTTACAAACCGTTGCAAATAACCATTAGTTAAGCACTTTGCGAAGATTTTCATTGGGTGGGGCGCCCCAAATTTCATATCAAAATTGCAGCTCGGCTGGAATTACACCATATAATACTGCAGATCTGAAAATATCGACTAATTTTAAGCAAAGTCGAATGGTTGATTTGCCCGCCATATTTCTTCGCTGATGGTGGCATCATTCATTCGTTCTTTTACAAGCAGTCCAAATGCAAAGGACGAACATTTTCATTACTCTAAAATCATATTCAAGTAACTGCAAACCTGCAAATTTTTTCCCCCGAACCAGACCACTTTTTTTCCTTGTTCACTCATCTAGCGCCTCGAAAAGACTCAGTCTTGCGTTGGTTTCTTTAATTTGTTTTTGATTTCTGAAAGGGTAGGTGATTAGCCTGCTGCGACCAGTCCTAAGAAGTGGGAAAGCCCACTTGTCGTTGCTTAGCAACAACGCCTTCTTCCTGCTTTGGAGCGCCATCTGTGTCTCACATTTTTCAGGCAGAAGGATCGCACAGATGGTTGAGGACTTCGCTAAATTTCGAGTGTCTGCGCTTTTATCGCGGTTGCCTGCTTCCTCCACTGATGCAATGAGTAACTGTGTGTTTTTATTTTATTTTTTGCTTGTTTAGCAGCCACAGTGCAAATAATGCGCAGACTATTGTGCGGGAGTAAGGATGGGAATGATAAGTTTTTGGGGTTTAGGAACGGAATTGGAGGAATATTTTTTTTTTATTTTTTTTTATTTTTTACAAACAGGGAAAGTGGATAAATTTGAAATGGTGCGAGGACCGTGCTTTACGTGGGATTCGAACACACAACCTATGGGTTGGCACTAGACACTTACAGTCCAATGGGCATTCTTTTAATATGTTATAATTTATGCAACAGTGGACAGATATTTCAAAAAGTGTTCCTCCCATTGCTCTTGAGACGCATATAACTTCACCCCCACTAACTTTTTTTCACAGTCTGAAATAATTGCCATATTTAACAATTTCCATCTCTCAGAACTTACAACCCCTTTGGCAAGAAATATTCAAATTTCACCAGGTATCCGTGAATGGATTCAAACTAATATGCAAAACAAACTGATTTTAATAAGTATAAACTGATTTTCATACTTGTCTCGCACACAAGCCCATTTTCCTAACATTCAATAGCAATATGCAATTTTTTTTTATAAACAAATCTTGAAATTTCTATTGTTTTATTTTAATTTTTGATGTTAGGGCTATTAAATAATAATTTGATTTATTTTTACTTCATTTAGGTAAAATTTGAGATAGCATACAGTGCCCCAGCGACATGGTAGACTGGAGCTATCTTCCACAAATAGACAATTTCTACTTACATATATCTAGCATAAAACAGATTTAACTTACCGTGTAAATTGAATGTAATAGTTGCTTTGTGTGATACCATTTCACATCAGTGTTATTTCACACGCCAACATCGAAGTTTGTTCCGTACCATCCATGGAATGCACCTGTTGTGGAACGCAAAATTCACTTGGAACTAAAAATGCAACTAAAAACAATTTATCACATATCAGCATATGCACATAAATTATGAAGGCTGCGTACAAAATATTGAATAAAAATCCATACACATTTTTTCTTTAGCCACATTTAACATATTTACCCTATCAATGATACTCAGTAGCATACACAGAACCACACACTATCAGCCTAACTAAAGTGGGCAGTCCCCAGCGAGATATGAGCGCCACACTCGCACTCACATATTCTCCCCATCACGCAATGACGCCTCACACATACACATCCATTTCGATTCTCAAAACCTCATATCTAAACGAAAAATCTCACTAAATATGGCTAACGAGTGATATAAAAAAATACTCAACTAAAAAAGACATTCTGAGAGTAAGCCAACCAAAAACGCAAAGCGTCGTGCGAGAGAAAAGTGGAAAGCGAATGCGGCAACACCCACTTCGCTTTGCATGCACATATGTACATATGCTATGCATATTTGATGCTATGCTCTTAATGTATGTGTGCGCATTTATATTTGTTTTGTGAGTTTAATTTAATCTGCGTGAGCGCGAACGGGTCTGACGGCAACACCAATGCCGGCAGCTGGTTGGCTCAACCGGAAGGGCTGCAAAGACGTGGTCTCTTTTGGGGGAACCCGCAAAGTGAAACGAAGTAGTTGTTGTTATTCTTTTGTTCTTTGCCAGTGTGGACTTTTCTTAAGGGGCTTCTCGTTTTATAAGTCGTTTGTTGTTGTTGTTGTTGTTTTATGTTAACCTTACATATTATTCTTCGGCTCCATCTTGGATGACGAAGACTACGCTCGCAATACTAACAACACCACAAACCCCATCGATAACCGGCGGTTGTGGTTGCTTTTCGTGTGGTTGGTTCGGTAGAAAACTTGTTCAATACATTGCGTGTAGTTGTTTTTTATACTGTTTTTTTGTTTTTGTTTTTATTTGTATTACTATTATTTATTTCTTTTGCGGTTAGCGTGCGTGTTAGCGTCTTAACTCCAAACAATTTTTTGTTCGTTCAAATGATTGCGCCAAACGGTGCGGCGCTCTCAATCCACATTTGTGTATGCATACATAGATAGGTTCGTATTGTTTTAATTCTTTTATTCAATGCGAACCGCCAACTGCTTTCGCTAGCCAACAGCAAACGACCAGTGGCAGCAAAAGCAGTTCGAGTTCGAGTTTGTCGATAACAGAATGCGGAGGAGCCGCGCGCTTGAATAAATATACAATTAGCCGACGCAAATTGAAAAAACGTGTGTGTATGTGTGTGTGTGCGTGGAAAACAATAAAAATCGTTTTATTGATTACTCAGAATTTTAAATGATATTTTAACAATAAAAAGTTATTGATATTTGACCATATCAGATTTTCCGGTAGGCTTGTTTAATATTAAAAAGCAACAAAAAGAACCAATTTAAAATGTACATTATTCGTATATTTAATTGATACATTTTTGACAAAATCGGCGGTGAAATAAAAAAACACAAAATAATAAAAAAAAAAATTAAAAATAATATATAAATACGTTAGTAACCTCATATACATACATATATGTTTTCTTAAGTGTTGGTGATAAGATCGGAACAACTGCCACTGATATATAGACTTTACAAACTTGTAAAATACATACACACGTATGTACATACATATGTACGTAAATATTCAGATAAAATCAATACTCAGTCAAAAGCGATAGCGCAAAGCAGAGTCTACTTTTTTAAATTCTGGCGCATTACAGGAGAAATCTGAGAAGCCAACGGAAAGTTTTTACTACAAAATACTTAAAAAGAATGGACAAAACGACGTCAAACTATTTTCGATAAACTGCCAATTAATCCACATGAAATTCGTATTAGCTGAAGGGTATACATATTTAGAGGCTATATTTAATAACAATACAAATAGTAGCAAATAACTTGAAATTTTCTGAAAGTAATTCTAAATACGTAAATATAATTAATTAAAATTATTTTCAATATGATAACAAATGCATACAACAAAACTAAAACTAATTATATTCATAAAGAGTGTACCTTTTTTGGATGTTTCGCCGAGCTCCTCCTCCTATTCGTGACTTGCGTCTTGATGCTGTTCCATCAGGAGGGACCTATGTTTTATGCCGCTTCCGAGCAGCAGATGGTCGTTTTAGTAGAAGGAGTTTTTTAATGGCAGACATATGCATAAAATTGGTGTTTCGTGCCCGGAATTTCGAACCCGCGCGCTTCCGATTGGTAGACACGCATCAACCCATTCCCCTACGGCGGGCTAAAAACTAAACCAAAAAATCATTTAAACTGATTAATCAACATCTACACGTATTCTTCACGCTTTAGTCAACTCGACAAACAGAAAGTTATGAAATATAGACATAGACAGTCTCAAAAATTGTTTAATAAAAATTTTTAAAGCAGAAGCTTAATAAAACTAATTGCAACTGCCGTGCATATGAGCGGCCACAAACATCCAAAAAATGGAAATGGATTTTTGAAATAGAAATTAAGCCCCTGCACAACATCTGATTGGAGGACAATCTCATTCTACACCCGCTACGATTATTTCTGTCTTTATTTCATTATTTTTGTAAAAAACAAACTGACACTACGATCTGCGTTTTAACTAAGAAAATTAAATTATTAGACTTACTACTTAAGAAATTATTACACTTCACAAAACGGATTACATGCATGCATATGCATATATCAGGCAAATGTTATGCTAATATTAAGGAATCAAAATAAATGTCAATAAAAACTTTTCATAAAATCCCAGCGCAGTAGCTCAAAAATCGTTTATGTATATATGTATAAAAACTTAAAAACAAACTTGATTAGACAAAGTGTTATTAAGATACAAAAAAACAGTAATTTGTCTGAAAACTTAGTCATTTGAAAACAACATTCTTGAAAACAAAAATTTGAGAAAAATCAAGTTATAAAACAAAAACATAATTTCTTAATGGACAGTAAACAAAAAACTTTCTTTTTTGATAAATGCAAGTAGTGAGCGGCTGCCATAGCCGAATGGATTGGTGCGTGACTACCATTCGGAAGTCCGTGGGTTCGCATAAAACACCAAAATTAAAGTTTTTTCTAACAGCAGTCGCTCCACGGCAGGCAAGAGCTAATCTCTGAGTGATTTTTGTCATGAAAAAGCTCTTCATAAAAAATATCTGTCGTTCGGAGTCGGCTTGAAATTCCCTTTATTGGTGAAACAACATCAAAACACACACCACAAATAGGAGGAAGAGCTCGACCAAACACGTAACAGAAGTATAACCACCAATTATTTATTTTATATGTAAGCAGTGACCAGTGAGCAAATGAGCAGCAAGATTTTTAAGCTAAATAATTTTATAAGGTAGCGCAAAATTAATCACCCTTTCGGAAGATTTATAATTTTTGCAACTTGCGACGTACGTCAATTATATTTGACATTTGTGAACTAGCCAGCTGCAGTATACAAACAGACAAGCAAAGGAGAGCGCAAAGTTCCAAATAAAGATTTGCATCACCCAAAATCCTTTTTGGTTTTGTTATTTAGCAAAAAAAAATATTAAAAAGAAGAAAAAAATTGGAAGATTAATTTTGCGTCAAAGTAATGATTTCGATCACCCAAAATCATTTTGGTTTTTTTATTTAGTGAGAAAATTATTCAACTAAAAAACAAAAAATATGGATGATTAATTTTGCGCCACCTTAAACAACTCCGATTTTACTACACATATTTATGCACATCGAAAGTAGCTCTAAAATAATATTTCCTTATCATAACTGCCTCAGCTCATAAATACTCCATCGCTAGAACTATAGAACAGTACACGCCTACTGCGCTGGGAGTGACACTGAGTCTCACTCTACTAATGACTAACTGCAATACATTGTATTAAATATCAATAAAAAATCACACACTGAAGTTGCCTTATCTTAAACGGTTTCTCCACCCACATAACGCAAAGTAGTACTCACTATATGTGTATTGTGTGCTCTTTTAACAATGTGCGTCCCTAAGTAATTAATCATCATCAACGTCAAACTCCTGCTGCACAGCAGAAAATAGCAACACAGTCACAGCGACAGCAGCACGAGCAGCCATCGCTATCTTCATCACTAACAACACTCTCATAATTACGCAGAAAACGAGTCAACGAGCATAATTGTACTTACGAGTATTCGTCTCTTACTTATCTACTTAATAACTCGGGTCTAGCTTCTTCCCAATTGCGGTTGTTCTACGGTTCATTGTATTTGTATTCTTTTTTTTGGTTTCATATTGATTGTTATTGCTCTTTCTTCGAACGTTGCGCTCGTGCTCTCGACGAATTGATTAATTGCATTTGCTACTAACAGCGCCGCCGCGTGAGTGAACTCTGACGGTTAGCCTATCGGAGTTTGTTGATAATCACTCATTCGTCTCGCGCGTGGTATAGCTCCATACTTACATATACTTATACATTGTTGACTAACAATAAGTGCTTAAATAATATTAACGGGCTTTGCTTGTATTTAAATACAATTCTTCATCTTTTCACTAGCAAATATACAGACATACAATTTGATTAGTTATTCCCAGACAATGTAAATGAAAAATAGAAACTTAATTACTTCGTTTTCCGCCATTTAATATTTCCTTTATTTGGTCAATGTAGCAGTGTGTGGTGTCTTACATCGATCAGTTAAAGTGATTTTTGAAATAATAGAGAACTTCGAAATAACAGTGATCATACCAAAACAATTATATACAACTTTGTGTTTGATTAAGGCTAAAAAAAAAATCAAAAGCAAAAATTAAGACTCCGCAAATATTAAATAAAATCATAAGTGAGTCATGTCAACGCATGAAAGTAACAAAGGAATTAATCATCGCGCACAATAAAAGGAAAGCAAACAACTTTAAGTAGTTCAAGAATATTTATCAAAGCAATTTGATATCGACTGACTTTGTTTGTGGTAAGTTGCATAATCACTGAATTTAAAAATTTATTTGCTAGATGCGTACAAACTAAATGCAGGGTGCGCGTCTCATGCTGGCTAATGGAATTATTGAGTAACTTTGACAATTCTCAACCAAACGGAGTTATTAAATATTTATTTTATATATGAATTCAGAGGAATAGGTTCAACGTACCTACAAATTGCATACGGAAAAAGTGCGACCTGTTGCTTTTGGGGCTTGATAATCCTAAAATTATTTACAACTGTCTTGGTCTCTGTTCATTCAAACGCCATTATTGTGCCATTCCTTCTCAGAAGCATAGTCAATATTGGAGAAAATTAGAGCTCTTTTTGTTATCGTAAATGCGCGAAGAAGGTATGGACAATTTCACTTCCCAAAAGACGGTGCGAAATGGCAAAATGCGCGCGGAGTAATGTACTTAGATATAAAGGGTGATTTTTGAAGAGCTATAGGAAAGTTTTTGAAAAAACACACGTAAAATTCAGAAAAATGCATGAAATTTTTATTTAAATCGATAGTACAGCCCATATAATTTAATGTTTGAAGATTATTTCATGCAAATGTTGACCGCGACTGCGGTTCAAATGGTCCATCCGCTTAGTCCAATTTTGGCATACTCTTTCCAATGTTTCGGCCGGTATCTCACATATAAATGCTTTGATGTTGTCTTCCAATGCGTTAATTGAAGCAGGCTTGTCTGAATAGACATGAGCTTTAACATAGCCCCACAAAAAATAATCTAAAGGTGTTATATCGCACGATCTGTGTGGCCAATTGACAGGTCCCGAACGAGAAATAAAATGTTCACCGAACTCGCCTCTCAACAAGTCCATTGTTACACGTGCTGTGGGGCATGTGGCACCGTCTTGCTGAAACCACATGTCATGCAAGTCAAGCTCTTGCATTTTGGGCAAAAAAAAGTTGAATATCATTTCACGGTAGCGCTCACCATTCACAGTTACGTTACGATTCGCAGCATCTTTGAAGATGTATGGTCCAATGATTCCTCCAGTCCATAAACCGCACCAAACTGTGACCTTTTCTGGATAGTGGATGCATTGGTAGCTCTTGCAATTCTTCTGTCTGATCTTCACTCCAAAATCGACAATTCTGCTTACCCATTGATCCAAAAATGAGCTTTCATCGCTGAACACAATTTTTCGATAAAAAAATGGATCTTAAACTTTCTTAATAGAACACGCATTTTTATAATAAAATTCAATGATTTGAAAGCAAACAACGCTTTGTAAGACGATTTATGGTTAAATTATAGACCAAACTGAAAATGTTTGACAGTGAAACAAAACACGAAACGTGCGTCAGCTATTTAAACCAACTGTTTAAAAAGATAATAGCTAAAAAATCCCCCTTTATAAGGTGTTAGAGGTTCCCGGCACGTGTGGTTGTAATCTTGACTGATAACCACAATCTCTTCAATGAAAGATTTGACTCAACCAGACCTCTTTTTGTAGGTACTTTACGAATAAAAAATATTACAAAAAAAAAGCGAATGCATTCAAAAGTCATCGAAGAGCTAAATACCAATAAAGGCGACTACTTAATCGATATTGTTTTTTGGAAATTGTTTAAGAAAAGTTATAAAAGGGCAAGCTTAGTTAAAAATGCACGTTTCTAAATCGATTGTCAAAGTTATTCGATAATTCCATGCACCATATAAAAATGATCCACCCTGTATTTTGCCAAAATTTATTTTATTCATGTTTTTGTTTATATTATATTACTTGATTTTTCTTTGCCTAAAACAATTTTTAGTGATACTCTGAATACGATGCCCTAATTTAAGTAAAATTGCTAATTTGTCTGTAAGAAATTATTATAAATAAATATATACTTTTAGATGACAATTTTAAGAAAAACTAAAAAAACATTTTTCTGCACATATTATCGCTTCTAGTCGGAGCATAGGCGAAAACAACGCCTCTTCAAGGATTCCTGTCAGCCGCTATATGGCTAATTTCGTTCCCGGTAGCTCTCATTTAGGATTGTGCGCATTCAAGTTTGTCGTGGGCGTCCTCTGCGCTGACTTTCTGGTGCTTGAAAAGCCAGGCAGGTCTTCTCTACGGAGAGTATGTCCAATCCAGTTCAAATCGGCATATAATCCTAACATCCTGGCAAACGTTTCAAGGGCTCTGCTTATGTGCTCAGAGGTGAGCCAGGTCTCAGATCTATCTGGTATTAAAAATTCTAAGTTTTGTTCTTAGTGGCAGGATACGGGTTAGCTTATGGAACGCATTAGTTAATTTTAAGGCCAACTGCACGTAAATTTTCTCGAGTTGACAACGTTCTTATAAGTGGCGCCCAGCTCGTACTGCTATTCCGCTTTCAGTGAACTTGAAAGAACCCGCGTTTGTGTGACGTCGCATTGAGGGAATCGGTGATTTTAATAATACAATTCACTCTATAATTTGTGGAATTTCTTTTTCTTCTTGCATTCTAAATAAGTTGGTACACACTTTAATATACCCTATGATCAGAAAGTACCGGGAATGCTTAAATAAAACAAAACAGAGTTAAATTTCAGGCAAATTTATTTATCTCCTTCAAAATATGACCCGTCTGAAGCAACACACATGTGCCAATGTTTAACCCAGTCCTCCATGCTCCCTGGGTGCTCCGACGAAGGGATGGCCTTCGGCTCCTTCGTCGCATTCTCTTTGATCTCCCCTATCGACTAAAATCTCCTTCCACGAAATGGTAACTTCAGCTTGGGAAACAAAAAGAATCCGCACGGGGCCATATCCGGTGAATACGATGATTGGACGATGGTATTTACTTGGTGTTTGGTCAAGTAACCCAGTACAATTTGGGCTCAGTGCGATGGCGCGTTATCATCACGCAAAATCCAAGGATGGTTTGCCCACATTTCTGGCCGTTTGCGGTGTACAGCATCTCTCAAGCAATCCGATGGCGCTAAAAAGTGACAGATGTGTGTCTTACAGTCCTACCGACATAAGAAAAATATATGGACCGGTTCCCACGTGCGCGATTCGTTTAAATTAAACATTACCGGTACTTTTTGATCATAGGGTAGGTTTTGACCAACACAACTGAGTTAAAATTCCAAGTTGTTGGACGTTATTATGCTTTTATCAATTTTCAATGAGTAAATGTTGTGATTTTCTGGGGAAACTTTAGTGCGAAATGAAATGCTTCGAAAATATTTTAGAAAAAATTTAACCAGATGATTTCTTTTCTCGGTCCATAAATAAATAATTGGCGTACACACTTCTGTTAGGTGTTTGGCCGAGCTCCTCCTCCTATTTATGGTGTGCGTGTTGATGTTGTTCCACAAATGGAGGGACCTACAGTTTTAAGCCTACTCCGAATGGCAGATATTTTTTATGAGGAGCTTTTTCATGGCAGAAATACATGCCATTGCCTGCCCAGAGGCGCCCGCTATTAAAATACAGTTCTTGACTTTGGTTTTTTCATGCACGGAATCTCGAACCTACGTACTCCAAATGGTAGTCACACACCAACCCATTCGGCTACGACAGCCGCTCAATTAGAGCTTCAAATATTGAAACCACGAAAAATAGTAGAGGCCGCTCACTCGGATAATTCGAAAAGTTCTTTGTCTTTGCACTTTTTTGTTCATCAAATGCAGTACTAGTAAAAATTTGCTTTGGCCGAAGACTCGTAGAAATTATTAATGGATTCATCACTTATGGTAACAATATTTTAAGACTAGAATTCTTCGCTATTCGTATATATGCAAAATGAGGCATCTAATTTATAATAAATAAATTTTATTCGAAATAAAAAAGATATCTAAATTTTTTACTAAATACGGAAATATTAATTTTTACTAAATAAAAAAGATATTTTAAGTGATGAAAATCTTTATCCTGACCTTTACGCAAAGTCATGATAATTATAAAAATAAAGTGGACTTTATGTTTTTGGTATTTTGCTTTTTAAAACTGATTTTTGTGTTCGACCATGATTTCCGCATATATAGGGTTTTCCAATAGGAGGTCTTATTTTGATATTCAAAGAAAAATGCAATTTTTTAATATAAATGATCGGATGTTTATTTCCTTATAAAGAGGAAGGTATGCCGTTAATAGTGGAAAATAACATCAGGCAAATGACCACCGCGACCACGCTTACAGGACAATATCCTTTTCTTGAATTTTTTCCTAACTATGTCCCTATGTCCTCGATAGCTTCGCGATTTCCATCTTTGAGGCCTTGAATCGACCCTGGGCTGTTGGCGTAGACCTTCTCCTTCACGTGACCTCAAAGAAAAAAGTCACAAGGTGTTAAATCACAAGATCTCGGTGGCCAATTGTGACCACCTCTTCGAGAGATAACATAGTCAGGAAATTTTTCCCGTAAAAGATCAATGGTTTCTTTGCTTGTGTGGCACGTAGCGCTGTCTTGTTGAAAATAAACGTTGCCCAGATCAATGCCATCCGATTCCGGCCATAAAAAATCGTGAATCATCTCTCGATAGCGCAATCCATTCACTTGTGAGGCCAGTTATTGGAAAACCCTTTATATTGTATGTATGTATGTATGTATATTAGCAACAACGCTAACTCTTTGGATGATGCTGAGTGTAAACAAAGTAGCTCTGCGAATTGCTATCTGAGATCAATATCAATTGCGCCTACCTAAATCCCATCAATCTTCTCCATTACATCAACAGTTCTGGCTGGCTGTAGATATCTGCCTGTTGAAGGTCTCAAATCGGGGCTTTAGTGCAACTTAAGGAGTGTCAGACTGACACTCCAACCCTTTCCTCTACCTACCTATCATAGAATTAACATCCTTCCAAATTTAGCCTGCAGAAAAATTAACTAAAATTGCATTATTTTGCAGTTTTTCCTTTATTGATGTATAAACATCATACCTATTGCAGGTCGTCTGTAAAACTAATGTATCATAAAACAAGAATCCGAAATTTTCTGTTAATAAAGGTTAGAAAAGTGAAGCGTTTTTCTCCTTAAAAAATATAGTATTGTTTGCTTCTAACGATTACTCTCAATTTTCAGAATTAGCTATAAAAACTCTTCGCTTTGCTAACACATAATTCTAAGTTGTCATTGGCAAAGTCTATCCACCTTATAAGGAATGAGCATGATGAGAGTATTATAAAAAGGTTGTTTTTGTTTTTTTTTCTCAGAGCTTATTAGAGTAACGGTCATTAAGCGAATATAGCTCTTGCTCTTCTAATGTTTCCTTTTCCTCCTACTTACACTTTTTACAGCCTACTATTTCCCCTTGTCAAATCTCTTTCCCTAAACACCTCCATTTTTAATGTTATTTTTAATCTTTTAGAATTAAGCACAAACACTGTTAGATAACTTAAGGTTGTGTGTTTGATTAATAAATTTTTTTTTTTTTTTTTAATGGAAATACTTTATTTGCAATCTATCTTAGAATACAGATATTCAGCAAAAGAGATCTTATTACCTAATGACAGCATAGTATTTACACTGGTGCAAAACTACATACACAACTATAGAATTTTTTCTTTTTACAATTCTTATGCATATTTTATGTTATTAGATTTAATTTTTTTGTTTTACTCGAAAATTGTATAACTTACTTTATGTATAACTTATATTAGGATTTTAAAATTTATTGGAGCCTTTTAAAAATTTCATATTTAGCTCTTTTTTTTTTTTTTTTTTTTTTTTTTTTTTATTATTATTATGATTAAATTGACAAATTTAAAGGAATGGCAAGTCTAAGACATGATTGCGCTTTAATCGTCTAATTTCATTGGTTGTGTCCAACAAGCAAATAGCATTTGTGTTTACATGATTTGACAATCGTTCAATGTATCTCTTAGAATATACTGAGATTTCTCTCTTAACAAATGGAATACGTAGATCCTTGTGTATGGCTTCGTTTGTGATAAACCAAGGTGCATTAACAATTGTTCGCAAGGTCTTTGACTGGTAGCGTTGCAAAATCTCCACATTGGACTTACTAGCAGTTCCCCAAAGCTGTATACCGTAGGTCCATATAGGCTTCAATATAGCTTTATACAATCTAACCTTGTTTTCCAGACTAAGTTGAGATTTGCCACCAAGTAGCCAGTACATTCTCTTGGTTTTATTTTTAAGCTGTTGATGCTTAGCTTTAATATGCTTTTTCCATGTAAGGCGTCGATCAAGATGCATTCCCAAGTACTTGACTGTGTCGCTAGTAGGAATTTGATGACCATTTAAATACACTGGAGGACATTGTTCTCTTCTTAGTGTAAATGTAACATGAATAGACTTTTCATGATTAATATTAATGTTCCATTTATTGAGCCAAGTTTCCAAAGTGTTCAAGTGATTTTGTAGCAGGGAGGAGGCCTCTGCAGGGGACTCACTAGATGCGATGAAGGCTGTATCATCAGCAAAAGTCGCCACTTCTACCTTTTCTGTTGTCGGCATGTCGTAAGTAAATATCGTATACAAGACTGGCCCTAAAACGCTACCCTGAGGCACACCTGCGTTGATACTATATATTTCAGATGACGCATCTTGGTGCTTTACATAAAAGTGCCTGTCGCTTAGATAGGATTTAAGCACTAAGTAAAAATGTGCTGGTAAAAGTTTTTTAATTTTAAAGAGCAGTCCCATATGCCAAACTCTGTCGAATGCTTGTTGTACGTCAAGAAAGGTTGCAGAACAGTATTCTTTTCTTTCAATCGCATCTGTAATAACATTCACAATTCTGTGGCATTGTTCTGGTGGGCCATGCCCAACTCTAAACCCAAACTGATGTTCAGGAATAAATAAATAAAAGAATTTGAAAGGCATTTTCTTTTACGCCCTTCTATTTTACTTCCCATCTTTCAGACTCATGCACCGTTTTTGTCAATTTTCACGAGAGTAAGATGCTCTCCTTCTCTAAGTCGGGACACAGTGCTCCCACGCGTATTGCTCGAAAAATGCCAAGATGAACAAGGAATGTATATACTTTTCACACTAAGGTGTGGTGTGCGTTTAGATGTTGTTCCACAAATGGAGCGAACGACAGTTCAGTGCCACTCTAGCAGTGGAAATATTATCATTTTGTAATATTTTTTAAGGAATATCAAATAAGCGAAAAAATAAATATCGAATCATAATCATTACCCCTGATCAGAAACACTAAAATCAAGACGAAATCACTATTCATGAGCGGAAATGCAAAAATCAAATTTAAAGTTAATATTTAATTTTGAGTTAAAAAAAAATTCAAATTTTATATATAATATTATATAATTTAAAAATTTTAATAAAAAAACTCGAAAAATGAAATTCATTGTAGAAATCAGGATAGCGTACGAAAACAAATATGCGAGTATAGTTAAAATTGTTTTGCGGCTTTTAAGTTCAAAAAATAATTATTATTTTTCATGTCTGGTTAGAGGAAAGATGCGCAAGTTTTGAAAAAATAAGCCAATGTACCTGGGCATTTTGGTATTACAGGGAACGAGTTGACTGATAAACTGGGTAATTCAGGCTCTGTAAGCATAGGCCCCGAAACCTTTTTATGTCGTTTCTGCATCAATTCAACTATGGATTGACGAGTTCATAAGGTCTACCCATAAAACAAGTTGGTTGGAGTTGGGCTTCTTCAGAGTAGCCAACTGTTTTATGATAGAACCAAATTGGAAATTAGCAACCTTTCCCCTAAAACTTTGTAAGAAATACCTGAGTGTACTGGGAGGTGTCATCGCAGAGCACAACACCTGTGGTCAGCATATGGCTACCATGGGGACAGCTGAAACGCGGTAATGAAATACATCGAGAACGTACTACGAAAAAAAAGATTGACTTCGGCACAGTGCAACAAAGTCAAGCCGCACAGATAGAGACACATGAAGACGAGCCTATGGCATGGAAGCTGGCTACAAATATGGTGGACCCTGACGTGGGTGAATAGAATTGGTCCTTTATGGATGCCATTCTGGGCCCCCCGAAGTAATATAGAAAGCAGTTCCGGGAATCTCCCTAGAAGGAGAGGAGGGATCGTTTTAGCGGTCACACCACACGACGCAGTGGACGACGGTCGCTGTAAGTGCGAGGGCATTTTGAACCCTCCCTCACCCACCAACAAAAAAAAAAAAAAAGGGAATCATAAGCGGCCCAATATGCCTATCCTGTCTTGAAAATGAGAAGCAATGGACAGTATTTTCTCTGCAGTTGTCGGGAGTTTTCTAGAATCAGACTTAGACTGTTGGGTTGCGATGTGCAGATTGATTATGATTATGCAGTATGGATTAAGTTAATAATTTTGCTCTTACGGATCTCTTAAGATGCATCAATGTATACAAAAGAAGAAGAAGAAGATTGACCTCAAACCAATTTTTCCGTCCATATTTTCCATCCATATTAGACCTTTCCTGTCTCTCTGTTCTTGCCATTCTAATCTATCCGGGTGTAGGGGAATGATCTTCTTCACTGTTTGCTTGGACTTGTCCAACCTCCCACACACTTCTCCCCAACCTCGCAGTGCACTGAACACTTAAAATGCATGAGTCTCTGGCAAAAAACTTCAATTTGACTCAACTTTAAAAAATCAAATTTAAGCAATAAAAAACGGAAAAATAAGAGTAATCCATATTAAATAAAAAATATATGTGTAGAGTGAAAAAAAAATTATACAAAACTAAATTCAATGTAAAAAGAATTCATTGTAATTCATTTTTCACAAAAAATTCCAGTAAAAATATTGTTTTACTGATTGCTGGATCTGGTCAAGCTGACACAAGGGACTGATGCTTGTTAAAACACACTGGCGAAACTTCACTTGCCCTTTACCCAAACAAAAAATCAATAAATCTGGCTTTTATTATTACAAACCGATTCTTATGCTCTCCGATTTAAAACTCAGTTCCTCATTTAGAAACACATTTATTATGAACGATAAAATCAAATAAATTAACTTGCGATGTCTGATCAATAAATACAAAATTTGAATATACTTTTGATTTCTGCCAATAAATGGTAACCACAATAAAGTAGTTTTCGGAAGCTTCACGCCATTTGAAGCGCGTTTATGCATCTAATCGGTGGTGGTAATAAAATAAGCGTAAACACGACAAATCACTGTGTAATCTGTTTTATTAGCGCAATATAATTAAAATTGCACATTGAAAAAAAAAAAAACAAAAAAATCAAAAAACAAAGAAGTATGAAAAAACAAAGCAAATAAAACATCACACTAATTGGCATATTCGTATGTATGTATGTATGCATTAATTTTGCATTGACAAGCGGTCCCCCACTCTGCTGCGGTTAGAAAAAATAGCGTAAGCCAGCTGTGGTTGAATGCAAATCATTGTTGTTGTATTGTTATTGTATTATTGTTACTTATTTGTTATTGTTATTACTTATTTTACTTCTTCACACATCTTTGTTATTGCATCATCGTTTTAAAAGCAATGAAAATACCTCGCCAAACTCATGAATTTTTAATAATTCTTGTTTGTTTTCATTCGTTTCGCAATCTAATCGACGTCATTACATCTAAAACAAAAGAACTTAACACCCAGCGACCTGCGTGTGTGATGATGTGAGCGAGAGGGAAAGAGCAAAGTGAATGGCGGGGAAATGAGCAGGAGAATGGAGAGATGGGCTTTAATGATAATTTTCACTTTTCGCTCATAAATTTTGCGTTTTACAAGTACATATTTCATCTAATCATCATTCAAGCACACAAATGCACACACGCAAACATGCACACATAGATACGAATAACAAGCAAACAATTCCATTGTCTCACGCACGCTTTGTTTGCTTTGAGCATCCAGCTGACTGTGAGGCTATTGCTTAGTTTTTCGGCTTTTCTCTAAGAGGGTAAGCCAAACACACAAAAAAAAAGAAGAGGAATAGGAAAAAGAAAAAAAAAGAACGAAAGACTTAGGCGGAAAACTTGTTTGCGCGCTTAAAACGTAAAAAGATATGCAAAATAAGGAGTGAAAATCGAAAAAATAAACCAACTGCAAAGCAAAAATTCGAGTTTTGAACCGGTACAAAGTGTGACAGGCGCTGCAATGCGAACGCATGCATTTCGAAAATTTATGATTGCTGCGCTAGCGCCAAGTCGTCATAATTTAATAAATTCACCGCGTAATCCGGTAAAAGCAATTTACAATTCAAACATGCACACATACACAGGCATACAGAATGACTAAGCTACATACAGATGTGTGTGTAGACATGCAATGTACCAAACGCATACCAATGCATTAATTTCCATGTGCACCAGTACCGCTTGGTCCGCTCCCTTTCTACCCCTACTTCACG